>KK502876.1:170369-184063 GCA_000688735.1 Glossina austeni | reverse complement strand
AGTTGCAATTGTAAGGCCAACAGATTGTGGAGGAAGACTTTTTTAAGATTCATTGGTGAGTTGCAATTGTATGGCCAACAGATTGGGGAGGAAGACTTCTTTAAGATTCATCGGTGAGTTGCAATTGTATGGCCAACAGATTGGGGAAGAAGACTTCTTTAAGATGCATTGGGGAGGAAGACTTCTTTAAGATTCATTGGTGAGTTGCAATTGTAAGGCCAACAGATTGTGGAGGAAGACTTTTTTAAGATTCATTGGTGAGTTGCAATTGTATGGCCAACAGATTGGGGAGGAAGACTTCTTTAAGATTCATCGGTGAGTTGCAATTGTATGGCCAACAGATTGGGGAGGAAGACTTCTTTAAGATTCACTGGTGAGTTGCAATTGTATGGCCAACAGATTGGGGAGGAAGGAAGACTTGCATAATTTGATTAATTTTTAATACCAATCTGCGTGGAAAAACTTCCAATTCTTTAATGCGGTTAGAAGACACTTTATCCCAACGATTTTATATAGACGAACCACTGAACAAATGGACAACCGCACAAACAAACAATCGAACAGGCGGATTGCTAGGCAAACGGATTGACGGACAAACGGACAAGTGGAGAGCTGGATAACCGGACATAGGGGCAAGCGGACAGCTGGACAGCAAGCTACAAACCAGGCAATCTGACATCCGAACACATAGCCAAACGGTCGTGTGGGCAAGCAGACATGCTTACCTGGATTGGAATTTAATAATGATCAAGAATATCCTTTATAAGGTCTCCAGAACTTTCTTCTCGGTGGTTAAAACGGTGGAAACGTTTTAACCAAATGAATATTTCCCCACCCTTCGTTTAAGGTACAAAAATGACAAAGAAAGCTTTATTTTTATTATTAAAGAAAAGTCTTGGCCTCTTTCCAATAACCCACAGTTATCATTCTTTTGACCCAATTAAAGTTGTTTTTCTTTATGTTTTCGAAAAATTTCCCCACGACAACGTGCTCTCATTTAACGTTTCACGCACATTAATCACGGTTTATCAATTATTTGTTCACTTGCTTTTTTTTTGTACCACTGAACGCACATACATGAGCGCATATATGTAGATAGATACGCATTCTTAACTACGCACTCAGTATCTAGATGGTAGATAACTGCAAGGTACAAATATTAAAACAAACAAAAAAGAGAAAAATAAACTTAAAACTTAAAGCTAGAATTTTTTCTTCGAGAAAAACTTGTTTGTTCCACTCTGGGAATTGTTTTGTAAAATTCCATAAAATTTTTTAACACACGATTATAACACGAACTTGAGAATGTTTAGAATATCAACTAGGCGATTATAAACCCATTTATTTTGTTACGCACATATAAAAAATGCTTCTTTTTTTTTCTGTTCAAAGTAAATCAAACGTTACACTTAGTGTTTGTAACACCAGAAACGGTACATTTTTAGAAGAAGTTCATAAAAACATTTGCTCTTCTAACTATTTTATGTATCACTATCGTATTCGCTTAAGTAAGAATAACAATAGGAATAAATCTTGACAGTAGAGAACAGACAGAAGAGAAGAGGAAGAAAAAACAAATAATAGAGAGAGGGGGAAAGGGAGGGAATATAATAGAGAAAGAGAAAACCTTATCTGAATGCTAAAAAAATTGACTACTGTTCTAGCCTTTTTCTCCGGCCAATGAATCGCCTTTGAAAAGGCATGGGTTCTATCTCCCTTTCTCCGTAGCTAAGTTATGGTGGACATCAAGGCGGGTGGGGATAATAAGATGTGTGTTGTGGCTACAACCTCTCCTCAATCAATACAAAATTTATACTAAAAACAAGTAAAAACACTATGGTGAGCTACTGTCCACCATTCCTACATCGCCCCACGCTTTATTATATAACGAATTTCGTTTATATAATGAGTTTTCACAATTAGGCTTTATATAGGAGTTGGTTGAAAAAGTTGTTCGATCCAAGTCATTTTCAATAGCATTCGTCTTGTGAACGAAACACGCCATCGTACCGAACTTCATCGAAATATCTCGAAAATTGCTCTTGAACACAGCAAAACACAATGGATCGAATGACAGACGGACAGACAAACTTAAGCCCATTCAAAGAGTGATTCTGAATGGATCTTTCTCAACTCTTTCTGGCCTATAAACGGACAAAGCCGACTATTAAATACCCTACACCGCTTCGATTAATTACTAATACACCAAAACTTACACATTATTTTTATGTAAAAGGACAATTTTCATGAAGGCCCTCATAATGGACGCCAAAGTGATCTAAGTTTACCTACCTAAATGTACCTGCTTCTGTCGTAACAGGCAGCAAATTAGTCTTTGTCGTTATAGAACGGTTTGCTTTCATGAGGGACTCTATATAAGGTACGATCGAAAAAGTAGATCTATGTGGTGCAAATTCGTTATGACCGATTTGATAAGGACAAATTTTCGTTATGAAATTTGAAAAATTAGGTCCTCTTTTTATAAAACTCGGGATCGAAAAAATAGGTCTACGTGGTCCCTATTCTGTATTCTATATTATTCTATATTATTCTATATTATTAGTACGAACGAATTTTCATCAAAATTCAGTTTCCGTAGGAAAGATTTCATGCCAAGGGCGTCAAAAAATTGCCCCATCCTATTAAAAGTCCTCACACCAATGCAGAATGGCGAACCATCGATACTAAGGGACTTTTGTTGCGAAATTCGAAAAATTACAATATTTTCTCTTACCAAAATTTGTCGAAATAAGGCGTTACATGGTTATATAGAGATGGTGCTGGAGCCAAAATACGTCAACTATACCAAATTTCATCAAACTATAATATCTTGAAAATTGCGTCTGTAGACTGAGCACAAGAATACATGGACAGACATAAATGTGGAGTATGTTAAGCACTTGTGGGTGTTGCGTACGTCCGCACAAACGTATGTTGATAGTTAAAGGCGATTTCAAAAAGCATTTATTGTAGGATGAGGGGTATATTCTTTTTGTCAAAAGGTTTGCAACACTCAAAAGGAAACATCAGAGACCCCGCAAAGTGTATATATTTTTGATCAAATCAAGTGTATATCAAAGTCAATCAAGTTTGATATCAAATTCTACATCGATTTGAGCATGTCCATCTGTCCGCCGCGGTCACTCGATATTATAGAGCACGAAAATTTTCTTCTTCTCTCTGATGGGTGTAAAAGACACGTTTACGGCGGAATATAATTTTCTTACTTGGTTTTAGTTAGACCGCAAATATACTGAGTGACGTGAAATGTATTTCCTTAATATGCTACATGTTTTCCTTAAAAGGCCAAAATCAAAAAAAAGAGGGCGGATGTCTCCAAATGATTATGCGGCGTTTATACATCCGCTTAATGTAACATATTTTCAAGACTTTATCAAAGAAGGAAAACAGTACATGTAGCCAATTCTTGAGCTTCCATGCAACTTAAGGGTGTAAGAGTAATCAAAATGTTGTCTTCTGAACCTTTGAATGTGAATCCTATTTACTTGCTTGAGATGATAAGAATACAAGACCTTTCGAGAATAGTAAAAGTTTCAGCATGTAGTCTAGTTACCTTCATTTATGGATTACACAGATCCGGCCTAAATCAATTGCGTATATATAAAGCTGGTTAGTTTAAGATTTAATTTTATGGGTAAGCAAAACAAAGTTTATTAAATTTCCATTCCATTTCATATTTCTTCACAGATTTTTAAAAAATTTCTTTTCAATGTTTTAAAAATAAATTTTTAACTCTTAAATCTTTCAGATGCTTTTGTAATTCCTCGTGTATGGCTGAAAGTAGAGAAAAAGAAAAACATTTATGCTTCGGCTATAAATTTCATTAAAGTATTCAAAACTCACCTTTATTATCATCATTGTCCGTTTGGTCTTTGACTTGTAGTAAAGTATTTAAAGATATTTCATAGGCTTGTGGTCTCAGTTCACGTCTTCTGCGGCGTCCATAAGCCGTCTGCCCATTGGAACATTGAGTCGGTTGACATTTATTCAGGCATATTTGCACATTGGCTCGGAATTGCACATAAGATGAATCGGGAAACTTGAAGGCACGAAATTTCGCCAGTAAATACTCATTTTCAGTTAAATTAAAATTATCGAACAAATATGGATCAACTGTACACCTGAAAAAATGATTTTTTATTTTTGCATAATTACTAATCAAAAAGGGATTTTATTATTAAAAAAAACCGTCTTTGCCTTGCTTTAAGTTTCAATTATGAAAAAATATTTAATTCATTTAGGCGATGTTCTAAAGCATTCTAGCAAATGCACACAGCGAAGCACACTCAACATTTATTATCTAATTGCTACCCTTATTGCAGCACACCGCTATATACCAATCGGAAGTAGATCTTATGATAATTTACTATCACAAACTGTCTAAGCCACACACGGACATGGAATAAGAATTTTTCCAGTCGCCATCAAAAGGGGTTGTACTTTACTTGCTTTACTGTAGAGTAAACCGAAGCGAAGCACACTCAAAATTTACTATCTAATTGCTACCCTTACCCTTATTGCAGCACACCGCCAATCAAAAGGAGCCCTTATGATAATTCACTATCGCAAACTGTCTAAGATATAATTACAGATAGTTGGTGTAAAATTTTTGTAAACTACACTTACACTACTACAAGCTTATACTTGCTGCTTCAAATGCTGCGAGAAATCGAATTTGTATATGACTCATGTATGGAGGTGTGAGTAAAATCGTTGATAGCATCATATAAAGCTTACGATTGGGTGAGCACGTTCCCATTCAGAACTTATGCAACATGGCAACAAAGACTTGATATCCAGGCATTTCAACGTCCGCATAAGTAGCAGTTCTATTAAACAACCCTAGCAAGCCTTCATTACTTTTTAAACGAGTGTCTAAACGAGACGAATCGCATTTCATTTGATTCTAATCGATCATATTACAGTATTTTAAGACAATTATTTGCCTGAGTAGTCTTTGGGTGCTTGCATGTATTTTGATCAGTGGCATCCGTTGGTGCAAATAGTTAAGTAACCCGAACTATCAATGAGCATAATGGTTAAATTCGATAACTTTGTTGGACGTTCGTCTATGTAAAATAACAGTTTTCCATTTAGTAGCATTAAGTTCTTCAGTGCATACAGACGCTAGTCATGGAACGCTCAAAATTGCATTTTCGACATTCAATACTTTTGTTGTTTGATTTAAGGAAATTTACTGCCGAAGCCCAGCAAACATTTTTAGAAGTTTATGGTAATCTTATGTTCTATTTTATCCCAGTTGTCGGTTTTGCTTTCAACAATTTAAAAACGCTGATATTGATGTCAATGACAACGAATGGCCTGGAGGATCGAAAAAGTACGAAGACAAAAAAACGCAAGACTTATTGAACGGAAACATAGCCCAACAAACCCAAATAACTTTTGCTTAGCAATCAAGTGTTTCTAGACGTTTACATGCGATGGGAAAGATCCAAAAGGAGGGAAAACGGAATTAACTGCAAATAGCATTTCGAAGTTTTTCAAAGTCGCGGTTCATTGCTTGCCGGCCAAAAATAGAAGAATTTTCTGCGGCGTATTGTGATTGGCGACAAAAATCTACTACGACTGTCCCCTAGAACAAAAAGTCAAGAGTTATCCTTGCACATCGACATGACCATAAAGTTTTGCTGTGCATATAATAGGATCAGCAAGGCATAGTGGTGCTAAAGCCGAATGACTGATGTCTATCAACATCAGTTGAACATATTGAACGATGTATTGCAAAAAAGACGAGCCATAGCGGTTAACAGACGCAAAGTCATCCTCTTGCATGACAATGCTCAGCCGCATGTCGCAAGAGTTTTCAAGGACACACTGTTGCAGTTCGAATAGAAAGTTCTGCCACACCCATTATACTCACAAGACATAGCGCTTTCTCTTTACCACTTGTTCAGATCAACGCAGTAAGGCTTGGCTGGCACGCAGTTTCGATATGCTGAAGAAGTCCGAAGATGATCGCTGCCAAGAAAATATCATTCTTTCGACACGATCTCGTCGTGTTGCCAGAAAAATGGAGTGCAAAAATAATCAGAATACATGCAAGCACCTATTATCGTTCAATCTCTGTTTAAAAGTCTAAAGGATTAACAATTTACTCCTCTTGGGTCTAGCTGGAAGATGGTGTCTATGATTACAAAAATTGAACATATCTTGAAAAGTGAGATCACGGAACATCCTCTTGGAGCATACCCTTGACTGAATTCTACAGATTTCAAGCAAACATTACATGGCTTCGTTCGATCATTTCAAGGTATCGCTTTGATCAAGAACTGACATCTGCAAGATATGATCTCTGATTCCAATTTTTATGAATTAAACTTAAGCGAAAAAACTATAACAGCATTTATTGCAATGAAGACCCGACTCAAGCTCATAGAACATGCCCGCAATAGACAACCACACACGTACAGCTGATAGCAGATATCTGCTATTGATCGAAAAGCTAAGACAAATACTTTATATAGACAACTAAAGCAACTGATCATAATCATAATCTGACATGCGCATGCTTAGGGAAACATTTTGCAGATCGGCAGGTTTTTTTTTTTTTTTAAGAGATGAAATTTTTTTTTTATTGCATACTCACCCATTAAATAGAATGGTTTCATTTAATTCTAGCGTGTTGCCAACTTCTAAAAAATTCGCTTTTAAACCATAAATTTTGGCCGATTCTTCATTTAGCTTAATTTCCATGAGCAAAGGCGTGCCCGAAACTATAGTCAAATTCCCTGTCACTATTTCATTGTTTTGTTTAACTTGCATTAGAACTTCCGGTTCCGGGGCCTGTTGCACTAAAGTATCCGTTAATTCAAAATCTCTAAAAAGGGCAAAAGTTGAAAATGAAAAAAAAAAAAATTGCACGGTACGTTTTAAAGTGAACCAACTCATCCTCTACGAAATCTTCCGGTAGCAAATCACGTTTAATTATATGATGTTTCTTCGGCAAAGATTTATAAGTGCAGTTGAAATGAACAAATTCCTGAGTGTTGTTTAAATGATTCAAAACAATTCTATGGTAATAAGTGGTGAGACCCTAAAAATTTTAAAGAAAAAATTTTTATTTTTAATTTTATACAAAAACAATAATAACAAGAAAAATCTCTAGAAATTCTTTTTTTTTTTTTTACTTACTGTCAACAAGTTTTTGGATTTCGTGAGACCGCATTGATGGAATTCTTTTAAATTGAAACGAAAACTTCTTTGATTCCCTTCCTTAATCGCTTGACAATCTTTTACAGGATAATCCTTCAAGTTCTCTAAATAGATGTCTGGATAGCTGTTCGTAGAATCGTTCAAATTAAGGTCAACTTTAATGTAATCCTTTTTACAGTTAATTTGCGTTGAATAATTATTTACTAATGAGAGGGGCGAGAAGAAGAAGAAATGAAAACACAATAAAATAATTGAAAAAACAAAAGGCAAAAAAAAAAATATTCTTAAATTAACTTTAATCACAATAACATTTACATATCGCCATATATGTACGTATTTATAAGTTAACATACACGCACAAACTTATACATCATTGACTTGAAAAATTCTGTCTATTATTATTATTATTATTATTGCTGTTGTTGTTGTTGTTGTTGTTGTTGTTGTTGTGTACTTCTATTTCTAATCACATGTAAATATTATTCAAACTGTTGTCTGGTATAAAAAGGTAGTCATGTTAGGTGGAAATCGCAGTAACACCCACCACTCGAAAACTGAAAAAGAATTTCCTAAGAATTTTTTTTTGTATGCTGTTAGACGCAACAAAAACAACAACAAAACAGACGATGACAACAACAACAACAACAACAACAACAACAATATAAACAAAGATTTCCCATTTCCCATGCTTGGCAAAAAAAAGGCAAAAGAAAAAAAAAAAGAAATGCAACAGTGATTTGTTTATCATTTGTTTAACCATAAGAAAAACAAAGAGAAAGAAAACCACTATGGCAGCAGCTGCACGCTGCGGCACGCTGCGGCAGCAGTAACAGCATTCGCAATAACACCATTGCAAAACAACAAAGACAGCAACAACAATCATCATCATAGGCTAACATGTGGCAATTTGTAGAAATTATGCAATATTACGTTATTTTCTTTTATGGTAAAGAGTCACGTTCTCACACACTCTCATACAGTTTACCTAAACGTATGAATTTGTCTGCACATGGATGTGTGTACATGTATATGTATGTCTGTATTATTTTTCGAGGGAAAAACTAATAAAATAAACAACAAAATTGTGTTGCCTTGAAGCTTAAGGTTATACAAAGTTAGTGTATGAATGTATGTTTGTTTATAACTAAGAATCAATTTAAAAAACAAAAAGGCAAAGAACGCAATAACAACAAGCTTAACAACAACTAAAATTATAAATTCTATGTAGATTTAAAAAAAAAAAAAAAAAAAAACAAATTCATTAATAATTTCATAAATAAAATAATTGTCTAAAAAATATTAAGCCTTTCAGTAATTAGCCAATTAAACTAATTAGTTAACTTATGCAGTAAATTAATAATTGAAAGGTTTGTGCAAATTTTCAGAAATAATGCAAGAAATTCAAAAGACTTAAGCAAAAAACTCGATATAAGTAAAGAAAAATTTCATTTCTTCTCAAATGCTTTAATTTTTTGTGTGCGTGCGCATGTAAATGAATGGAGCGGTATACTTTACATACTGAAACGAGTATGCATGTACAGTTATTTTACAACTAATAAAACTTAATTTTACGCTCCATAGACATATATCGCTATTTTAGATGATTATTGCTATTGAACTTGCCGCTTAATGAGTTGCATGTAAAGTTACATTGAATTCAATTGTTTAACGAAAATAAAGCATAAATTTCTTTTAAATCTATTTATTTTGCGCATTTTAAAATTATGTTTTAGTGAATCTTTGCTTGGTTGCCCACAGGGCAGTTCGATATACTTTCAAATGTTTCTACGCAATGTTTTAATGATTTGTAACCGATTGTGGGAAACGGAAGCGTGTCGAACATCGATTTGGAAAAAATGACACAATTTTTTTTTTCCTGCATCTTGTTGACGCGTGACTATCCTTACTAGGAGGGGGGTGGGGGGACTAGCTTTAACTTCTTCAGTTAGGAGAAAGAGATCGTATAAGTGAACTAAGAGTTTAAACTATAGCCGTAAAGTGTCTAACAAGGATTTGATTAAGAACTCCTCAGAGGCGAAGTTTTGCAGGCTTTCCATTTGCTTATACAAAAGCAGAGTTATCTCAGTCCTTACGATAGTAAACATAATTCACACGTGCGATTTTTCTTGTAGAAATAGGATTGCGTTACCAAAGGTAGGCTTCCTAATCGAGAGCCTGACGAACTTACACACCTACAATGTGTAGTCCAAACTTTGTGCAATAAGTTATTATTCTGGACTAGTTTTTATCATAGAATAATAAAAATTATAAATTGATGCCATATAAAGGCTTACATTTCATGACATCCTTTATCAGAGAAATACTCCCATATACACGAAATTATTGTGTGCTAATTTTTACCAATTGCACAAAACTAAATATTAGATTTTATTGGCATATGCAGATTTATAAGAACGTTGATATAGGAAGGATTTCAAAGAACGCTCCCATTACTTCGATAGTTTTATACCCACACAGGTTAAAAATTTCCAAACATTTTCTATAAAAATCGATAAAATCAGCCACTCCCAGGAAAGTTTAACTTTTACACCCATCACCGAAGAAGAAGATCAAAACATTTGGAACGCACAGAAGGAAGGCTCAAAGACCACACAAAGTGTATATATTCTTAACCACCATCAAATTCTAAATCGGTTTAAACATGTCCGCCCGTGTGCCTGTGTGTCCCTCCGTCTGTATAATGTCTATTATCAACATTTTCCTAACTGCTAACGATTTCAAATTTGGTAGAAAAATTGAAAGTTCTTGCGCGTAGATTGGCATTGAAAATGGGCCGAATTGATCGAAGAACACGCCTACAAAATTTCGAACACATACTACAAAATGAAAAAATTGACCACGCCTACCCAATATTGTAGTGTATGAAAATTAATTTTTTTTTCAAAATTGCGCGGAAACAAGCTTCAAAAACCCCATAGAATATATAAAGTCTTGGGCAGTCTCAAATTTGGAGTGCACGTAAACATGTCTGTCTGTTCGTTTGTTCATCTGGCTATGCAGTATTTGTGGTCAACATACTCTCGTTAGCGAAAGATGTTGAAGATGTCGTGAAAGAATTTGAAAGGAAGTTAAACTTTTCCAAGGACATGCCTACAACGCACAAACGCCTATGCGAGAAAAGCTTTTATTTTGAAAGTCGAAAAAATCAGCCACACCCACTCCCTATTACAGCAGGAAAATTTGGTTCTTTTAGTTTTGTTGTCTTTTTCAGGATAACGGTGATGGTTATAAAGGATTTTGTTAAGGCCGAACATAATTTTCTTGTTTACATTCATTTGGAATGCCAGTATAACATATCGCTGAATAAGTTCTTGGAATGATGTATAAATGTCGCCGTTATTGACCAATCTATATGATTTGTAGAGAGTAGCAACTTTCAAGGGATACTTTTCAAAATGTTATGAAATTCCGATCATTAGTTTACATACGACCCTACTTTTGTTTTTGCAAAGAAGTGGAAAAACCTGACCCATGCCAGGCATCGAAGAGTTCGAATACATGATATAATAAAAGCTATTTGTAATTAAAGGCCGACTGGGTGTTGCAAGCATCTGCGTATGATTCATTATCAAAAGCAGTAGCCTTCAATTTAGGCACTTGTCGAATAGACAGATTAAGTAGACTTTCCTAACTTCGCTATGTGAAAATGTGTGATTTTTTATTAACGTCGCTTCTCACCAAATTGCATTTGTCATAAGAAGGTCTTTTTCTCGGCTTTACAGCACGTTGCATAGTTTTTTTCTTTTCAAACCATATGCAATCGTTTTTTCCAACTTGTGGCAAAATGATGCCTAATATGCTATCTCACGCTGGATTTTATTTGTTGAAAAACACTTGGAATAATCTGCGCAATAAATTAACAATTTTCGTGGCATTTTTTTCGCTTCCAGGCTAACTTTTCCAAATACACACAAACACACTCACTTTTAACAAATAGTAATCGCAGCTATTATCGAACATCCATTAGATTTATTTTTACATAAAATGTTAAACTTTTGGCAAGTTTCGAAGCGATATCCGCCAGAAAAAGAAAAACTACTTTTTGCTCGAATTGCTTTAATGACATTTCTCATAAGAGACATCATCTCAAACGAATTGACACAAGAAGAAATATGATGTATAATTAAGCGGGGTGAATAGCAAAATCGACAGACAAAAAAAAAATCGAAGTGTGTCCATCTGTCCGTTTGCCCATCTGTGTCACGTCTATGGTAAACTTTTTAAAGATATCGCCCTAACATGTGGCAATCAAAATTTTAAAATGTCCCACACCTGTCCCGCAAAGGACACGCCCACAATGCAGTTTAAACTAAGAACATTTTCCGACTTTGTGAGTTTTTTGCTCAGCAGTCATAAATTACAATGCACGGGATAAAAAGTTCCAAATATATTCTATAAAAATCAATGAAATCAGCCACTCCCAGGAAAGTTTAACTTTTACATCCATCACCGAAAAAGGACGGGTATATTCATTTTGTCAAAACATTTGCAACGCCCAGAAGGAGGCATTAGAGGCTCCATAAAATATATGTATTTTTGATCAGCGTCAAACTCGAAATCGATGTAAGCTTGTCCGTTTGTCCGTCTGTCCACTTCTCTGTGTAATATACTTGTGGCAGCATCGTGTTTATATTTGGCAGAAACTTTTTTAGATTGGCATTAAAATGCATCAAATCGGTCGAAGAACACGCCTACAGTTCCGCATAAACTGAGAACAGCTCTGCTTTTTAAAACGTTTTTTGCTCATTACTCATAAATAACGGCAGGTAAACATACTTGAGCATGTATTGTGTGGATAATGTTAGTACCTGTACGAAAACGGGGAAAAATTGACCACGCCTACTAATTATAGTATAGCAAAAATTAATTTTTTTCTCAATATCTTTATAATGCGCAGAAGCACGCTTCAAGAAGCCCATAAAATGTATAAATTTTTGAGCACTTACAGATTCGGAATATATCTGAGCATGTCCGTCTGTTTGACTGTCCATCTATCCGTCCGCCGTCTGGAGACTATCGCTGGGAGACATTCTCTCGTTCGCCTACAAGTTTGCAAAAGAATTTGAAAATCACCCTAACCGATCAAAGGACAGGCCGATGCAGAAAAATTGCGAGCATCTTTGCTTTCCGCGTCGTTTGCTCGTTGCTCATAAACTACAACCGATACACGGTAAAAACTTCCTCAAAATTATTCTAGGTGAAATCAGCCACGCCCATCCAATGTTGTGGAGTATTCAAATTTATATTTTTTTCCTTTTTTTCAATCTTTTATATAGGATAACAGTGATGGGTATAAAAGTTTCGATCGCAACCGAATATAATTTTCTTACTTATCTCATTTTTCTCATGTGTTCTTTTCAATCTCTCTGTCAGGATAAAAGTGTTGCATAAAAAAGATTATATAATTTTCTTACTCGTTTTCGTTACGCTTTCTAAGCTTTGTCTCAATCTCGTTTCACGCTAGAAAATCGGAGCTAGGAAAGAAATCATAGAATTTTTATATATAGAGTCAAGTATGTGAAGATTATTTTTACTTTTTTGCAGTTTTTTCCGCAATGCTATCGCATTACAATAAAATGTAATTTTCAACTTTTTTTACACAGCACATGTTTTGGTTTACATTTGCAAAAAAAATATCGCACATATTCATTTATGTGATGCGTATAAAGTAGAAGCAAGTATTGAACACAATCTTCTTGGCTTGCTTTAGGCATTTCTCTCTCTCTCTCAATTATTTTCAAATGAAATCGGGAAAACTACCTAAAGCATAGGCAAAGAAAAATTTCAACTTTCTACTTTAGCATACAAGTCTCTGTCTTTGAGAATTCGAAAACTAAAGAATACGGACACATGGACAGACAAGAAAAATTCATCTTAAAAACTTTTTTCTTTTTTCTCTGACAAAAGATTTAAGAATTCGCTGATATATGTTACAAGCGAAATAACATAATTAGTGTACACCCTTTGTGTCTAAAAATTCTTCAAATCCTGTAGTAAATCCTGGAGAACGTAGGCATAAACGCATTAATGTAAATCTGCCAGCCTTGAAACGAGATACTATCGCTACCGTTCCAGCTGCGAGAATGCTTTGATGCGTTGATAATACTTAAAATGTGTGTGTGTGCACTTTTTTCTTAGTTTATTTAAAATTTGTTTTTTTTTTTTTTGTGCTAGACTGCGTCTACAGGTAATTATAAATCACACACATACTGTGAACACGTAATAGTGAGAATATGTTAGTGATTAATGATAAAACACACATTCGGCAAAAGAACATTTTGAAGTAAAAATAACACATGTTTTCTATGGCTGGCTAGCCATGAGGGTCAAGAGTGGCCGGTGTTAAAGATCACATTGATAAACAGAATGAAAAAAAAAGAAAAAAACAAAACTTTTCACAGACAAACAAACAAATTTGCTAAATAAATAAAAAAAAAAAAAAAAAAAAACCGAAACAAAAATGCAAAAATGGCTATTTT
>KK502876.1:154058-169160 GCA_000688735.1 Glossina austeni | reverse complement strand
AGACAGACGGACAGACAGACAAACAAAATTGCGAATGTGTTTAGTGTTTTACGCGTATACCTACGTAGGAATACACTTGATTCCATTGTGTCGACTGTACACCAGGTAATATGTCTCTTTGAAACGTTTAGCTTACGCTCAGTTTTCTAAATTTCCAGGTTAATAGGACAATATCCATGTTTCCGTCGAAGTTTCGAATAATCAATTCAATCCAATAAGATTTTCCAAATTTAACACAACTATTTCATATACAGTTCAACAAAGGCGAAACATAACATTATTTAAGCGCGCCGTTGCAGCTCCAGACCGATAGGTAGAAAGCAAAAATATTTGTACGGGGATTACGGTTGGATGTGGTTTTTTAATAGAAAGTTAGTGTATGTGAAAAGTATGTGCATGTGCATGAATAATCCATTGCTTTCCGCCGTCCATCATCCGTCAAATATTTAATGGCCTAAGGCTTTTGAGATGATTTTTGGTTACATGAAAAGTCTCCAGTGGGTTATTCTCAGCTCCCGGAATGTACTTCCGGACATCCACTATATGGTATACTCTTTTATAAAGCCTTTTCTGGTACTTTAGTCAACATATAGACGCCGTTTTAAAGAGTATCACCATAAGTACCCGGGACTAACAGTACTCATTAACTACTTCTCTAAGTATCAACACAGCCCTGCTAGCGTAATCTCTGACCAGCTATTATTTGTCAGATTCAGAGATACCAACTAGATAGCTCTTATGGCCTTCACGGTAATGAGGTTAAAGGTAGAAAGTTAAAGTCGTCTTTCAAACGAATAAAGGGACTCGTCGTCGATATTTTTTTGACCTTGTCATGAAGCAAACTATTGCCAGAAGGCAGAAATATTGACGTATAGGTAGATGGACGGAGGGACAGACATAGGCGAATGAGCAAGAAAGGGGATGGATGGAAGGGCTGATGGGTGGATAGTGATCGGAAATTGCAGACAATTCTGTAGTCGGTTGCGGACATGTGCGGATATATACCGGCATGTACAGATAACCGAAAGGAGAGAAATGATTAAAAAAAAAATGAAGTCCAAATATAAAAAAAGAATCATAAGAAATCTCTAATTGGAATTTTTTCGTGTTACCAAAGGAACAAGAAACTTACCGCACTCTCACCCACTACGCAAGATAAACCAAACGAAACAGCGACGACCATTACTGCAAACGGTCAATAAATTTAGGCTAAGGTTATGTAGGTAGAGAAAAGCCTTCCCTTTGAATTTTTTAAAGCTCATTTAATGATGTTAGACGATTTTATTAAACATTGTAGAATATATTATGAAGTCACTCTTTCGTTCGCTTGGCTTTTTTTGTTAAATTTGCTTAGGGAACTCAGAAAGAAGGAGACATGAAAACGGAATGGTTAACGTTAAGAATTAACACATTTATTTCTTACAAAATCACAGTAAAAAAGTGTTTAGTTGAGTGTTCATTAAATTTTTATTAAGTGTTTAACTAAAACGTGTAAATTACTTCGCTGCTCATTCCCGGTCTGCCTGTCGCCTGCCGCTCTGTCTTTTCCCATTCCGCGTTGATGATACATGGACAATAAAATCAACAACTTTATTTCTATTACGTGGTATTCTTGCTTATTATTGAATGTGTTTGGCTGAGGTACAGAAGCTTTGTTTGCTTCGCTAACGCAAAAGATGTTTCGCATGCATATCACATATACTAACTAACACTGTTGGTGTCTACTCAGTCTTTACATTTTGCCTTTTTTTTTTTTTGTTAAACTTTTTTAAAAAGCCAATGACATCTTAACTTTAATTTTCGAAACACTTGGCATTTGCTTAACACTAAACTTCTTTTCTTCTTTTGTACGCACACAAATATATATACATACGCTTACATATATATATATATATAAATATATTTAACGATTTTAAAGATAACTTCATTTACTTTGTGCGTTAAGCGTTCACTCCTGTGTTCGACTGTGTAGACTTGGGTTTTCGGTTTCATCGTTTAATGCGCAAAAAGAAAAATAAAGTAAGATAATCAAAATAAAAACAAAACTAAAACTGAAAAATACACACTTTGCTACTTACAGTAAATGAACTTATAAAATTGGAAGGGTCCTTGAAAAAGTTATTATTTGCAATAACAAATGTGTTTAAAAAATTTTGAAAATATTTTTTCAAAATAGTAAAAACACTAAAGTAGACCAAGGCTCACCATTAACTATTCTAACCTATAGTTATTTATACAAATCTACTATACTTTTTTGTATATATATTCGTGTGGATGTATGTGACACTGGGAAGAACTTGCGATACACCTATCTTACATTATGTCTGTCCATCGGTCCGCCTTGTTTTTGTGCAATTTAACCTACAGACCGCAATTAATGAGATATTTTGCCGGCATTTTTTGGCCGAAGGACGCACGCTATTAAAAATTATACGGATCGAAGCAGTTGTTCGACCGCTTCCCATACAATACCGTATTTTGAAAAGTCGTTATAGGAATAATTAATTTATTAAGCCAAGTGTGTAGGTGTAGGATGTTTAGTGATGGGGCCATGTTCCACTATAACGTTTTTATTTGTTTTTAGATAATTTCAAATTTCAAAGATTCTAAAAGAAAATGTTTTGAAAACTTTTTACATATTTTGAAAAATTTTTGAAAAGTTATTACAAAAAATTACACAAAAATACGCAAAGTACTTAAGAATAATGTTTTAGAATGTTTTTAGAAATTTTAATCAAAAACAAGTGAAAGCGTTATGTTCGAGCAACGTGCACATCACTTCGCCTAAGAAGACTGTTCATTCATTCGCCTGCTTATCTTGTCTTTCTAGTAAAGGCTCACTTGTCGTAAAAGCCGTTCTACAAGAGGGTGTTAAAAACGTAAACTGACGTAATCCGAATTCAACAAATCGAATGTCCTTCCTTCCTTTCCGTCTAGAAGAAACTAGAATTAGACGTTTTGTCGCCCCATAAAAGACAACCTTTCGTAAGTGTCGAATCTGCAAAGTAGATCTATGTGATCCTAGTTTTCTAGAGTTAATTTTCATATTAAGCTTCTATTAGCGATCGTCATAAGATATTGCAAATTAACACTTTTTGCCTTTTAAGAGTTTATTTTTCTTGAGAAACCTTATCTGGGATGAAGTTGAAAAAAATAGGCCCTCGGGGTCCAGATTTGATGCAATTAATTCTTGCTATGAATTAGTTTTCACTACTATTGTGTATTGAAAATGAAGCCTTTCAAAGGTAGGCTTAACAGTCATGAGAAGTCCTTTACGGACGGAATCCAAAAAATACACTCATCTGTTACAATTTTGGTACAATAAATTTTTATGCCAAATCGCTATTACGGATCAATATTCATTATAAAATATGAAAAATTGGACTCTTTTGCAATACGAAGCAACGGGTTTGAAGGAGAAATTTTGAAAATAGCGCGTTACATGGAAATTGGCTTCCGTTCTAATCTCATCCGGGAACCAAAACGTGCCAGCTTACCCAACTATCTTCAGAATGTCTCGAAAATTTTTAACCGGGTGACTTAACATAGAAATACACGGATAGTTATTAGGCAGACAGAAGGACAGACGGACAGACCAGCTTAAATCGAAACAGAAAATAATTCTAAATGGAGCGGTACAATCTTCGTTATAATCTAATCTGCCTAATTTAAGTGTTCTTCTGGGTATTACTTAGACTCGCTCAAACTTAATAAACCCTTCATCAAAAATGGCGTAGGGCATAAAAGTATTTATGTAATACCGCGTAAAAAACGCCTTAGAAAAAACAAAACAATTGATTTCTTTCATATTAAAAAACCTCGAAGAGATCTTTTTCTCCCACTAGAGAGGATAATTATTTTCAAGATTACCTCGCGGAAAGTATTCGTTCACTTCCAAGACCCAAGTTATCGTTTTAACTTTGTAGCTTGTAATTCTCGTCTTCCCTACGATAGTCGCCGCATGACGTTCAATTATTTTATTCTCTAGTATCATATTAAGGGTCGCTCTCAGGGGTAGCCGTCGATTTATGTTCTACCAATCTCTCCGGGAAGTATTATTTGTTCCTATCAGCTCTATCATTACGCCTTTGCAAAATGCTTCCTCGATTGCCTTGGAGGATTGTAGATTATGAATATGAACTCTCTTCTAGTTTCAAACACGTTGTAATCATGGAGCCAAGTCAAGGATATAAACGTATAGCCAAAGTTCATTCTTTTTTTTCTCATGTCTTTTTAACATCCTTCCAAAGATCTTTTTTTAGTATTTTCTACATTTTTCAAGAACCCGTCCATTGTGGAAAAAAAATTCTTCACACAACTAGCAATAAAATGTATGCGATTCACATGCGTATAAATTTTCTGCGTAATCTTCATTAGAAGATGATCATAAAAATTTTCATTATTAACATTTCGGTTTTCCTCATGCTCGTCATCGCATATTCGAGTTATGTTAATCTGTTATTTGGTTTGTAATTTTCCCAAATATTTAATGGCGATCTCATGAGTTATACACCACTACTAACTATAAAGAGATTTCGACAAATCCATCTGACCATTAGGTCAGACCGAGGCAGTTTCGTTAGGCGGCTGTCTTTCTGATATTAATCTTCTGATGTTAATGTTTGCACGACTTTAAGAGAAGGAAAGTCAATCAATCAATCACCAAACAAAGTTCGATATCAAAAAGATTACTGCATAAGGGCTAAAGAAGAAAGATCTAAAGAAGGCACTATAAGATTTGACATGAAGTCAAGTAAAATTGCTCTACTCGGTAATAGATTTACTTGGCTGGTGCATTGTGTTAAAAAACCTAAAAAGTTTCAATGGATTTATCTCTAGATAGGGTATCTAAAATTCGTTTTGGTGGTTCCTGTGCTTTTATTACTTGATTTTTAAACTTTAATGCCTGCTCGATTGCTTCCCTACATATCTGAATATATTAAAATTTATATGTTTGTTGTCCAAAACATTGATTACAAACATTCCAACGTTGAACTTTTATCTGATCCCGAACTGAGTTGTTTATGTTAATTGTGTTTTGGTTACTTGTTAGGATTCAGTCGATCAGTCTGCTTAGTTATTTTAGTAGGGGCGTTTATGGTCAGTAACGTTTAATTCTAATTAAAAGTGTAAAAGACGAAGCAAAACTCTTTTCATTCTTATAAGCTTATCAGTGAATTC
This sequence comes from Glossina austeni, assembly GCA_000688735.1. Classification (NCBI taxonomy): domain Eukaryota; kingdom Metazoa; phylum Arthropoda; class Insecta; order Diptera; family Glossinidae; genus Glossina; species Glossina austeni. Next base: position 163,979 of record KK502876.1, on the reverse strand, counting down.
ATCAGAGATTGCTCGTGAAACACCTTAACTGGTTTTTTTCCTCGCAATTTCCAACACCTTATTTACTATTTATTAATAGTTTGTTATAATTCCATACATATATATATTTAATAAATATATGTAATAAACTTGTTTATTATTAACATATATCCAGATTTATTACGCAATCTTGTTAATCGTTCGTTCGAAAACGACTAAGATGAAAACAATGGAAAAATATATATGAAAATTTTAACTAACTGTTAAACATTAATTAAATTATAATGTAAAGTAAAGTAAAAGAAAATAAAAAACATTTTCTTTTTAAGATTCTCTCAAAGTCTCAAAATTCACATCATTTCCTGCACTTACATATACATAATACACAATGCGATGATGATGTTTAATGTGTTTGAGTGATTACATACAATTTAATAAAATTTCTCACATAAACTTAACTGATGATGTAACATCATTGAGGAACAGTGATTGAAGCACGCGTATCAACTGATTGGCATCACGACACATCGCTTTACTTCGCAAAACTTTACAAAGATGCATTATTAGCATGCCCAGCTATTCTTACGGTAAACAAGCAAAAAACACGAGTGTAACCAGTTATGCTTGTGAAATTGATAGCAAGCCTCATGGAACAATTTAAGAAAAATATTTCACTACATATGCATACATATGTATGTATATATATGTTAGTCGTCGGTATTATGATAATATTTTGAAAAAAAAAAGAAAAACAAATTTTAGAAAAAATCGAGAAAAATGAAAAACTTTTAAAAATTTCTTTTAAACTTCAAAAAAAAAAAAAAAACACGTTAATAGTTTTGTTGAAATATGTGTGTGAAGACAAGCGCATTTTTTCATCTTAAGGCGACTTTTGTCATCTATCACCTCATCCAGGTATATATGTATGGTATGTGAATATACATGAGTATGCGAAAATGTGAATATATGTGAATACATGGATATATAAATAGATGCGTATGCAAATGTATGAGTATGTGCAAGCATATATAAGTATGTATTAAGCATATATGAATAAATCAACGTATGAATATCTCAATACATAAATATTTGACTATATGAATGTATGAATATATGAATATATTAATATATGAATTTGTAAATACATAAATATTTGAACATATGAATGTATGAATATTCAAAAATGTGAATACATGCATGATTATATGGATATATGAACGCTTGAATATATGATTATATGAATATTTGAATATATGCATTTACAAATATATGAACACATATATATAAATATATGAATGTACGAATGATATATAAATACGTTAGTATTTGAATACATAAATATGTGAATATTTGAAAATTTAAAATATGAACATATGAACACATTATTATATAAATATATGAATATATGGATATATAAGCACATACACGAATATGTGAAAATATGATGCATGTATGAACATATGATTATATGCATTTATGCATAAATGGATACATAATTTGATGCATATGTCAATATACGGACATGTATTTATAAGCATCAAGGCGGGAGTACAAGAATATATGAATATTTAAACATATGAATATATGAGTATGTATTCATACATTCTTATATGAACATACAAAAATGTGAGCATATGCACGATTATATAAATATACGAATAAATGGATATATGAATATATAGATATAGAAACACATGAGTATATGAATATTTAAATATATGATTATATGAATATATAGATTATGAACACATAGATATATGAACACATTAATATGAATATATGAATATTTGTAAATATAAAATACAAAAATATGATTACATGAATTTATGAATATATGGATATATAAGCATATGAATCTATGAATCAATGAATCTATGAATGTATGAACATAAGAATATTTGAAAATACGAATATATAAATATACGAATGTACGAATGTGTATGAATATATGTATACATCAATATATGACTATACGAATAAATGAATATACTTGCAGATGAGGATATGAATATATGAACATATGATTATGTGAACATATGGACTTATAAATGTTTGAATATATGAATATATTAATATATAAATACATGTATATATGAATACATGAAAATATGAATATATGAATACACGAATATAGGAATATATGTGTGTGTGTAAACGTATGAATATACTAATAGATAAATCTGTGAATGTGTGAGTATACAAATACGTTAGTATATTAATAACTGCTTATATTACTATATACAAATGTATGAATACATGAACACGTGGATATACATAGATATCAATATATACGCAATCGCAATAAAAAACGAATAATAACAAATGTATTGGCGTTTTGTGTATATAGTGAACGTGTAATAGGAATGTATGCATACATAGCTACTAAGTAACGCTCTTGGCGAACCACTGTGACACCCCAAGTTTATACAACGAAATGCGACATTTCATGCATTTTTCCTTAAAAATATATTAGAACAGTGGAATTTATTCAGAACAACATATGATATGAGCTGTACACTGTCCTAAAGTCCATGTAAGTAACCATATCTACTTTAAGACCAATCTTTGTTTTATATGATAACCTGGATCTTGTTTTTTCTTATTTTTGCATGTTTAAGTTTTAAATACCAACTGAGGCCCCATAGGCAATTTTTCAAATATTCTGTCCCAGTTGGCGATACCAGGCCTATTTTGTTTGGCCATCGGCTAAAGCGTGAACGAATAGGCGATTAGACGAACACAGAAATGAATGACCGAGAGACTATGCTGAAAGCTTAATACAATGAGAGCATACTCTTGAAAACACGGCCACACAAAATAGCGTGAAATGGTAAAATATAATGCAAGAATACGTATATAATGCTGCTGAGTCCCAAATCTGATATGTAGAAAATGAATCTACTCACATTAGCTGTGGATGATTAACGTACAGAGTAGTAAACTAAAAAAAGTAATTACAAGCAAAACAAATTTAATTAACCTAATTTTTTTTTTTCCTGAACTTATTGCAAGAAAAATAACACACACGCACCAAAGAGAGAAGAGGTATTATGCGCAACAGGCGAGGCCGTTTGCCGAATTACAAATTCAAAAGTCGTCAACTGAAATGTCATTTAATAATACTTTGAGTAGACGATGAAAATTTTAATTTACTCAAAAGCAACTAATGCCACATTTATGGTCAATCTCTGCTTGATTGGCGCAATAGTGTACAACGATACGTAGAGCGATTCGCGAGGAAAATGCGAAAAACCTTGCTAAGAAATTAGTCCGACTTCGAATAGATCTATCTAATCCATCTAAAATTCCAAGAAGTTATTATCGATAGTTTATCGAACTTTTATTTTCCACTTTAATGAGTGAGTGATAGGAGCAGAAACAACTTTTAAAACAAAACTTATCTAAAATAATAAAACTATAGATAAATTTCATCTCCTGCATTTCACCATGAAGCCATCTAAACAACTTCTTGCATCCGCTATCATTAAAAGAAAAAAAAAAAAGAATGTTAATAAAGCCTAAAAAATAAAATAAGAAAAAAAATTCCAAATTTTTTTTTTTTGTTAAAGAAAAAAATGTAAAAATTTTGCCGCCAGTCATTCAATTATATTAACAACGAAATTAATTGATTTTATGGAAGCCAAAGCGAAAAATCGCTACTGGTTATAAAAATTTCATAGTTTTAGCCTGCATAGATGCCATTCATATTAAAAAGTGCATCGAATGTGTGCGCATGTGCATAGTGATAGTTAGTTATATTATTAAAAAAACTAAAAGAAAACTACGCAATTTTCCTAGTTAGCGATATTTAAACTTAGACTCATGATCAAGTATTCTTATCAGTTATGGTTTCAACATATTTATTATACACATCGCCGCTCGATGAGGGATATATTCACTTTGTCAAAGTGTTTGTGACGTTCAGAAGCAATCTCCAGAGATCCCCAAGGGTACATATATTCTTGATCAGCATCCAATTTTGAATCGATTTAAGAATGTCCATCAGTCCGTCTGTGTTTCTGTCCGTCTTTCTGTCCACAATGTCTGTTGTAAACATTTTCCTCGCCGCAAAAATGAAGCTATCGACTTAAAAGTTGCTATTAAGCACAGACCACATCGGTCGAAGGACACGCCTACAGTACCATGTGAACCGAGAACGCCTCTTTCTTTCAAAAGGTATTAAAATTTAGTTTTTTACTTACTACTCATAAACTACAGTAAATAAATCTACCAAAAATTTGAAAGTACATTCCATGGGTGATGGTCGAAAACTTGGGGAAAATTGACCACGCCCGCCCAATATTGGAGTGTACCAAAATTTATTGCCGTCAATAGTTTTCTAGGGAGCCAAAGAAAGCTTCAAAAACTCCATAAAATATATAAATTCTTGGCCAGTTTCAAATTCGCGATTCACCTAAGCATGTCCGTCTGTTCGTCTATCTATCTTCCCGTCTGTCCAACTGTGTCCACAGACTGTAGCGCCCATTCTTCCGTTCGTAAAAAAGAATATAGCGCCTACAAGTTTGCAAAAGAATTTGAACATAGCCCAAGCAAGTCTCCAAGAACACATCTGCAATGCCCCCACATTTACGCAACCAAAACTGAGAACAGCTTTCCTATCACAAGCTACAACAAATTCATAATATAAATGTTGATAAAAATATTCTATAAAAATTGAAGAAACTTAGCCCCGCCCATCCAACATTATGAAATATATGCAAATTAATTTTTTTCACTCCTTTAACGGTGATGGGTATAAAAGATTCAGTCCTAACCGAATATAATTTTCTTACTTGTCTCGAAATATTTTTGCATTTTCTTATTTAACTCATTCAAGTTATAGTCGACAGGTGGCCTTTTTTTAATGTGTTTTTCTCTTGCTTGCTTGCATAAGTCTCTGTGCACATTCAATATGCATAAGAACTAATTAATAACCCGCAAAAGAATCAGGTCAAAATTTCTAAAATATTGAGGTTTATGATCGCTTAAAAATTTTGCAATTAAAAGCAAAATTATAAAAAATAATGAAAAAAAAAAAGAAAAACAAAAAAAAAAATCATGTCACCAGATATCATTTGGAGTAGACTGGATTTATATGCTTTTCAAATAGCTATACGAACAAAACGAGACTCGCTATTAATTGAAGGCTGTGAAATCTAATCTATTAATTTATAACTAAAATATTTTCTGTAAATTATAACTAAGCAACTGAATGAAAAGACACGCAAAAATGACAGACGCAAATGCACAAACATACATAACATAAACATAGAAATATATGTCTGTCTGCCTAATGCTAAACTTCAATTTACTTACCCGTGCAATTTTTTTTTTTATTTATTTTTATTTTTTGCCTCTTGCTATCATTATCTCTTGTTCTCGGTCTATGCTTTAAGCGAGAACGATCGTTTGTCTGCCTGTCTGTCAGTTCGTTTATTTGTGTGTTGTGATATTCCTTCTTTTCCAAACATGCCATGTGATTTATTATACCATCAGAATTCTTTACGGTTTACAAGGAAATTGTTTTTTAATACTTTATGACAACTTTTCCACCGAAAATCGGAAAGCCTAAGAAATGGACAAAACAAACTTGAAAAAACAAAAAAAAAAAATTCAATGTTTGCGAACATCTGCGGTTAATTAAATTATTAAATAATCTATCTTATGTTATGGAGCAAAAAACTTTTTACAAACGAAGTAACATTTGAAGTATTTTTTGTGCCCAACACGAGGTTATATGCGTGAAATAAGATGCTTTGCTCGCAAGCGGAATTGAAGTTTTCTTTTTGCCGTAATAAGGTAAGTATTGGGTTACACAGGGATTTAATTGGCACAGATTCCCCCTTAATTTCTAATACCTTCACCTTTACCGTAAGTTCTTACTGGCGACTTATTTGTGACTTATTTGTATATTTGATATCACAAAGTAAGCTCATGCTGCGATTCGCTTAGCAATACCACGTAAAGCGACATCTTGAATTGGTTTCGTTCAAATTCAGCGGATCACTTTCGATATGAATGTCTGTCTGTCCTTCTAACGGTACTTTTTCTTATTTCTTTATTTCTTTTTCAAGTCGTGCATGAGATCTTCCATTGCCTTCTTATTCTCCCTGTCTTTTCGTGTACTTAAACTTCTGTCAATTCGTTTCTTAATCAGTCAGTTGTTCTTTTGTCAGTAAATCAGTCCGCAGAGCAATTCGTTTATATGTCATTTTTCTTAATCAGCAAACTTGTGCCTCTTCCTTTCATCTCATCTTACAGTTTATCATACTGACAACTCATAAGTCCATTAGTCCACTGACTGTCGGTCCATTTCTTTGTCAATTCTGCTGGATGTCAAACGTCTTGCCAGTTCGTCTACAAGCCCGTTCTTTTGTGTCTTTTACTTCGCCGATGGTCGTGTGTTATTTCTCAGTCGTCCCACTGCCCGTCCGTCCTTCTCTGAGCATACCCATTTATCCAAGTTGTCAGTCGGTCAGCTCGTTGCTCCGTCACTCGCTAGCCTAGTTCTCAACCCTCTGTTTATCAGCTCGTCCGTCTGTATCATTCTGACTTCACCTAATATCGCACTTTCCGCTGGAGATTCCATGCGTTTGTCAGTCCGCTGGTCTGCCATTCGTCTTTTAGCAGTCTGTCAGTGTGTGTGCCAGTTGCCTTCTTTACGCGCCTAGTGTGATTATATAAGAAATAATTTCCGCTTCCAAAGCCAGCGCTCTAATTATTTTAAATTTTTAAAGTGCTGCGCGTGCATGACTTGGGCATATAGTTCTACTAAACAACCACACGAAGTAAAAATCTGCACTTTTGCTTGTTCAGGTTAAGTTGGTAAGTATTAAACAGATATTAGATTTACATATAGATATATATATATACATTTATATATATATATATATATATAGATAGATATATATATATATATTTTTTTTTTTTCTTTTTTTTTATTACAAAATGAATTTTCATTTATGTCTTTTTCACTTATTTTACATATCCATACCATTCGAACCGTTGATAGCAGCGTTCGCCCAATGTAAACCGCTTATAAGATAACTTAAATAAATAATTAAATGCATTATTATCGAAATTGATTGAAATTTAATTTACTTATGAGATCACGCGTCCGTTCAGAAGTTGATATTTCAAGAAACTGTTTTACTATTTAATAAAAAATAAATTTTACCAATTGTAGCATTAGTTAGTTTGATTTTAAGAAACAAGTTTCTATAAAAAATATATAAATAAAAAAAAAAAAATTTATTATGCACAGACATTCAAGTACATTTCGGTGTACACTGACAGACATTTATTCATGTCGCTATACTATGTCTATAAGTAGGTACTTGATTTTGCGAAAGGTTATAGTTGCAAAAGACTTGTTCTCAATAAGCAAATTTTAAATAAAATAAATTTACAAACAGAAAAAAATAAAAGTTAAATTAAATAAAATTAATCAAAAACGATTAAAAACAAAAAAAATAAAAACATTATTCAACTTAAACTAAATCTTTTGCTTTTCGCCACTTATGATTTCTGCCTTAAGAAATTCATTCAGCTACAAATTTGTACGCTGTGAGACCTTTGGGCGAAAATGCATTGTGTGTCGTACGCAATTACGCATTACTCATAAGTTATAAAAAGTCTTAAAGGCATTGTGCCATAATTTTCGGATATCACTTTTGATTAATGATTTCATTTCTGTGTTCGCCGTAAGCCGTTGAAAGGTAAAGACAAACATCTCAGCTTTAATATCACCGGTGTTTTTAACCGCTTTATCCACCAGGTGCAAAATTTCATCGACTTTTTCAATGACCGGCCGTCCAGAATGATATGCATCTTTGAAGTCGAAATTCATTGGAACGGATTCGAGCAAATCGCACCTGGGTCCTTCGTTCACTCACAGCATTCTCGCCATGCACTTCATAAATTTTTCGGCACGGTTTCAAATCAATGTAACTTTTCACACGAGCAAAGAATTAGAAAACTGCCTTCACAAAAAATGTAAGCGGGAATGACCCCTTTTAAGCACAAGTTCCTTTGAGAAAATCAGGTGAGTATTATCGGACATATAGTAAGCAAAAAACCGGGAAGACCTTTTATATCACCCATTTTATATGTCTTACATTAATTAGGATTAACACCCTAAGGAATGTTATCACCAAAAGAGGTTGCCACTAGCAATGTAACTGTAGTGAGAACCCGAAAACTGTAATAAGTGACGTTGGCACCTCTATCAGTTGAGGCGTTTAGGTGAATAAAAAGTAGGGAAAAAATGTAAATTGTAAAGTTGCCGGAGAAAAAAATGTGTACTCGCAAGGGAGGAACACCTTTTCTGATTGCTAAAAAATAAACTCTAAATAATATCTCTTGTAAATAAATTGAGAAATAAATTCACGATCATCAAGGCTTCACAATTTATATACTATTTTATGATCAAACTCCTTGCGTCAGCCCAATTTCCAATACAGAGACTTTTACGATATTTTTTACACACGTTTTAAGAGTGGTGAGCCCCTTACACTAAAGCCTATAAAAGACTTTTGACATTCTATGGTAGTTGTAGTAATTAGACTCCACGTCACTTGCGATAAAAGTGTCTTAAATTTATGCAGACCTGCAATACCTAGAAGGAATCAGGATGGACCTGCCCTTGATCATATTAACCAATTCAAAATTGTTTTCTGTCCATATGAAAATGAAAATCAAATGAATGGGAAGGTGTTAACAACCAGACACCTCACTCACTTTGGAACAGTCCCATTATGAATCCACTTTGATCTTTCCGTAGATCAATTTTTGAACTCTCCGGCCTAGGAGAGTTCCTACAAAAAATCAGATTTTATATAACAAGTTTGACTTTTTAATTTTTTTTATAATGAAAATTTGTCCGGAATAGTCATAAATTTACTATACTAAGCTTTCATTATATTGTGTATGTGCACTTTTCGAAGCCATTTCTTTATAAGAATTGTTACGGAAAATGATTTTTTGTATGGCAACACGGTCTTATTTATGGTATTTTATGACATGCAATAAGTCCCTGAAGAGTATAAAATAAGCTGTTTACGTACTTAAATTGTTTTACATTTTGAACCCTCTAAGGGTGCTCATGAAAGATAAGCCCTTCAAAGGCAAAAGTGGTTATCATTATTATTATTAATGTAGCCAGAGAAAATATTCTGAGACTAAGGTCTTAAAGCACTAGCATCTAAAGTTAACGGCTTTATTGAAAACTCTACCGCAGTTGGTAGTCGAGGCTCTTTTTCAGTGGACCACTCAGGCGGATAAGCAAAAGATATAATTTTCATATTTGTTGGAAAAAATTAGATCAAGAATTCCTTTAAATTATTATTTTATGTCTGTAGAAATTATTTTTCCTACTTAATCATAAGCGTACTGCAGTGCAACACATAGGAATATCATTTAAACGCGTGTACCCGCTGTCTGTATCCCGTAAAGATTTTTACAATAACTTAAAACCTTCAAACCGTAACATTTACAAGCTTACTTAACAAAGCATATGCGTTAGATAATACACTCAAGTCAGTCTATTAGGATGTGTAATGTAAAATGTAATAAAAAAAATTCGTTACATAAATATTGTAACAATAACTGATTTCTTCAGATTTTTGAGTGACATAAAGAAAATTAAAACTAAAACTAACTTATGATTGCTTGGACGTGAAATTTCGAAATTGAACGGTTTACACCCTTTATCGATGAAAAGACGGACAAAGGGTCATCACGAAAATCGCTATATATTCGGCTTTTCAATATTTATAAAGTATAGTTTTTGGCATTGCAAAGAAGTCCTAATATATTCCACCGAGGGCGCACTAACATATACATATACATATATACATATATATGTAGTTCTTTTTTTTTTATTTTGTTTTATTTTTAAACATTAGTTATTTTTATCCTTTCATGCCGCAAAAAAAAAAAAAA
>KK502876.1:123503-153585 GCA_000688735.1 Glossina austeni | reverse complement strand
AAAAAAAATAAAGAAAATTACTTCGCTTAGCTTAGGTTGAAGCTTATGTAACCACAAATAAACTTCATGCCTACTTATATATCCGTCCATACCGTCTCATGCATGTGCATTGTGTATTGTCAAGTGTAGAAACAAGTGTTTGCTTTTGTTTACTACAATGCATTCAAGTTTCTTTGCAATTCAGTATTGCGTGATTATTTGATTGGTTCCCGGTTAATGTATTGAATGGTGATTGAATTAGAGAGACAAACTGCTTTTATTCATGTGGTTTCTTTTTTTAACAAAAAACGCAAATGTTTTCATATAAACGCAGATATAACTGCGGGTTTACACACACACACACACATATATATATATATATATATATATATATATATATGCACGTTTATATCAAGCGTTACGAATTGGGTCAAAACAATTGTGATAATTATATATGAGAATAGCAACGGAGAGGAAAGCAAGCAAAAAAAAAAAACATAATATTTTTGTCGTTCAGCGAACCTCAGTCACCCATTACCTAAGCAAATATATTGCATAGAATTTATCATAAGGTCTTTCTTAGGCGAATTATTGGATGTCTTGATTAAAATTGGTGCCAAGTGTAACAATGAAACTCAGACACCCATTACATAAGCATAAATATATATATATGGTAAGTTTTCTTTTATGAATTATTGATGGTTTTGATCAAAGCTTTTGACTTCTTTCAAGTCTTCTTTAAAATTTAGTGTTTTCTGCTAGTTGTTTAGCCAGAGCGAGAGAGCCATTCTGCACTTCGATTAAACATATCAAAGCTCAGTTTAATGTCAAAAATTTGTGGTTCATTAAGATCTCTGATAGTAGGACAGGCTTATGGACGGACGGACGGATTGAAGTCAATTGTTTACAAGACGCTATATGTGCTTAACAGGATGCCGGACGTTTCAAACCGTATAACAAAATTAATGTACCCCTTTTACACTGCTCGTAGATATATAATAAGCTATGAAAAATGTCTGAGAGAAATATTCAATCGTTACGTACAAAAGCATATTTATGCATTTTTCAATACCAAATCATTTATCTCCGATAATTACGTGTACTTATTTACTATATACGCTTCAGGTCACCTCTCATATGCGTAGCATATTTTCTAGTTAAGCTATTGAATTAGTTAAATGATTTAGTTCAGATATGTATGTGTGTGCTAAGCCCACTAACAACAAATTTATCAAAAATGTCTTATTTAGCTTATTGCTTAAAAAAATGATTGAAAGAACATGTATGCGAATTACGACGCATTAAAATATTTTTATTTTTTTTTTTACTGACTAACTTTACCGACAATTTTCTTTCGTAATTGTTAAGATCAGAATTTGCTTTGCTTATCTTCGCACTTAACATGCATCGTTCTTTACTTTGCTTTATACATTGCTCACTTCGTTGTATTACGTTCTCTTTAAGTATTCCGTATATCAAAATCATTTGCTATTTATTATCTTCTAAATATTTCAAAATAATTAATTTATAAATATTGACGTGAGAGTCGACTAAGCTGTTGATTAGTTAAACGGAGAAGTGCGGTGGAGCTTAGAGCCTTCCGATAATTTTTTCGCTTTACGCATATTTTTTTTTGCACACCGCACATTTCTTTTTATGAATTTGTAACACATTCATACTTGTAGAATAAGCTTTCAATTCACCACAAGTCTTGAAGAATTCCTATTTGAAATATTAGGTCAAAGTTTGGCTCCCATCTGATGTGCGACACTCGATAGCTTTAGTGTTTTGCAAGGAGAAAGGCCATTGTGAAGGACATTTATATCGACGAATTCGAGATTTTTTCCTAGACTAACAACTCTGAGAGCCACCTCAACTTAAAAAGCAACTTGAGGCACAACAAGGCCACTCATGTTGCTTTTAAAAGAGAGCTTCATAGAAAATGAAATGAGAAGAAAAACAACAGACCAAAAAGAGCAGAATAGAGAAGAAAATACTTTCTTTCTCTCCTTGGCCTTTGTCGCTCTATCTCTTCTTTCCACGCCCCAACCGACCAATGTAAATAGCAGACTTCATTCAAAACAAAGCCAGTCAAGCTTCCGAAACTTTACAGGAAACGAAAAATTAAGCAAATTTACCGTCCCCCGTCTTCCCTGGGTATACCTCTCTCTCGCGCTCTCTCTATCTTTCTATATATCTCTCTAACTATCTAAATATCCATCTGTCTGTATCTATCTATCTGCCTATCTATCTATCTATCTGTCTATCTATCTCTATCTATCTTTACAACTTTATTGATCTTTATCTTTCTCGCTTTCGTTCTTTCCTTCTCTGATCCTTCGCCATGCTCTATACCTGCCATGCTCTCTTTCTTAACTCTATTTAAGCAGCTTTCATCTGGATTTCAACTCGTCTCTCTATCCATGCCATTCTCGCTTTCTTAATTCTGTTTAAGCAGCCTTCATCTACGGTTCAAACGGATCAAGGACTTCATGAAGAACGGTCAAAAGACGTTTTTCTCCTTGTCTTACGCTCCCTCTCCATGATTCCATCTCTATGCGAATGGTAGCCATTATCACTCTATGCCTTATGTAGTCCTTATTCCAACTATCTATCCGGTTCAATGCAAAAGAAAACCAAAATTATATTGTAATAGCAGGATATAATATTCTTTCTTTCTACACTCACCGCTTCCTTTCCAGACTTTTCACCATATCTCACTCTCTCTCTCTCGCTCTCTCTCTCTCGCTCTCTCTCTCTCTCTCTCTATCTCTCTCTATCTATCTATCTATCTATCTATCTCTATCTATCTATCTCTATCTATCTATCTATCTCTATCTATCTCTATCTCTCTCTCTCTCTCTCTCTCTCACTCACTCTCTCTCTCTCACTCACTCACTCTCTCACTCACTCTCTCTCTCACCCACTCTCTCTCTCACTCACTCTCTCTCTCACTCACTCTCTCTCTCACTCACTCTCTCTCTCACTCACTCTCTCTCTCACTCACTCTCTCTCTCTCTATCTATCTCTCTATCTCTCTCTCTCTCTCTGAATTCTCAAAGTCTCTCTCTCTCACTTGAATGCGTCATCGCAAGAGCTCTTTTCTCCCAAGGCATCTCTCAATCTACTCTCAATATAAAAAGTATTTAAAAAGCGTCTCTGGGAAGAGACGTTAAATCTGCCGACAAAATTGTCCATTCCTTAAAAAATATCCAAAAAGATAGAAATATTGGAATAAGGGAATATTTTTTTTTTTAACAGTTCTGAAAATACTTCTTCACAATATTATTTAAGCAAAATCTATACAATTCTCTTGAAAATTTTAATATGAATTCGTAGAATCTTTAAAAAAGCAAAAAAAAACAACAAATTCTAATAATCAAAAAGAAGAAGAAAAAAAAACAACAAAAAAAAACGAAAGACAATAACATCAACGATGTTGATAATCAATAGAGGTTGAGCGCTGTGTACATAGAACTCACAACGTTTGACCTCACTAAACATGACAAATCTTAGAAACGTGTCTCTCAGCAACACACGTAGAGAGTTAACAAATAGCCACCAGCAGCATAAATTTCAATTATATTTACACACACATACAACATTTGCTTGAATACTTTGCGATTTACACCAGCCTATGCCAATATGCTAAAGTTAAAGTATGAAAAAAAAGCAACAATCAAGTTAGAAAAGTTTTTTTTTTTTTTATTTTATAATTTGCAAAAAATCAAAAGAAAAATATTTGAATTGAAAATGTAGAAATTATTTAAATAACCGAAACAACATTTAACTTCTGCGCTTATAAAATATTCGTCATTGAACTTGATAATGTTGGCAGTGCATCTTTTTATACCGAATCACAAAGTATGATAATCTTATCGCTTCGTTTGTAATATTAAAAAAAAAAAAACACTTTTTTTCTTTTACACTTTTTAATAAACAGACAAGTCTGTGTTGTTTTAGCTATGTCCGTACGTCTGTCCACCTTTTGCTCAAACGTTCAAAGTCGCAAAAGTTGAAATAGAAATTTCAAACTTAACATATATATATATATTCCCAACGAAATTTTGAAACTACAATGAAAAATGGGCATGGTCAAAGACTATCTATCATATCTGAAAGCTGGGAAAACTTAAATAAGAATTAATTTGAGTTAAAATTGACTCGAATTGAATTGATATTGAAACGATATTGAGTTGAAATGGAAATGATAATGAATTGATATTAAGCTTAGAGTGAAATGAATTTGAATTGATACTAAGTCGAAATCGAATGCAAATGAATTGAAGATGAACTACAATGTATATCGAAACGACTAATTACTCAGAAGATACTTATCTTCGTTTAACACAGTGACTGACAGAAAGAAGTGCTCAAAGAAAAAAGATGACGAATTGGTGGCGGCAATATAGTGGGTATGCGCCCGCTAAGTGTTATATCGTTATCAACTAAGCACTCAGTACTACTCCACCCGAGATTTGAGTCCGCAAACACCGACCTGGATGTCGCGAATAAATTGATAAAAACCCTATAGTGGGCCATTACCATTAAATATTATATACCATCCTACAATTATTCATATAACGACATTTCAAAATAAGGCGGAAAAAGTAATCCGATCCGAGCCATTTTCGGTAATGTTCGTCCTCGAGCCAAAACATATCGATGTACGAAATTTTATCAAGATATCTCTGAACGCAAGAAGACTAGGCGACAGACAGCTGGACAGTCAACCGGACAGACAGCCTTATGTCGATTTAAAACATTATTCAGAAAATGATTTTAAATTCGTCGATATAACGACAAAGTGTTATATGCGAAATGGTCGAAAAAGCGGTCCGATCCGAAGCATCTTCAAAAGCGTTTGTCCTTGAGTAAGAACATGCTAGCGTACCAAATATCATCGAGATATCTGAAAATTTTCGGCCAGTTGATTGAACATAAGAAAGCCTGATGGACACACAGGTAGCCAAATTTCGATATAACACAAGCAGAGCTTAGATGTAATAAAAGTTGGTCCTATGTTAAGTCCTCCCGAGTCTTCTACACGTCCACAAAAACTTAATGTACCCGTGCACCAGGTAGAGAGTATAATGAAATAAACATTAAATTTTAATTTAATTGAAATTATATTAAAAGTGCACAGCTTATAACTAAAACGAGAGAGATGTTGATTGCAAAGCCGATTATGTTAACTTCCGTTCATTTTTATTTTAAAAAAGAAAAATTTCAAAGTCATCAAGCATTTGTCAATTATGGATAGTGTATAGCTTTCGGCCTAAAGCAAATTCTTACATGCTTTTTTTTTTCATCATTTCTCTCTCTCTCTCTCTCTCTCTCTCCTTTTTTTTGGCTGGTCATCCTCTTTATAAACACTTTAATAGTTTATTCAAAAAAGTCAACACATTAACACGTACGAATACTAGTACAAGTTGAAATTAAATGCCATTTACTCTTATAAATATAAAAACAGGTATTACAACAAAAAACAAGTATAAAATTGTTTTTTTCGTATATATAATCAATACTTATGGTCATATAAATGACTTGATGCCACATAATGATGAATAAACAGCAATATAATGAAAAAAGTAAAAAAAGTAAAAATAGGAAAAACAAAAATTCGTAGAAGAAGAAAAATCCATTAATAAAAAAGAATTGCATACAAGCGATGTGTATGTCATTCATTCAGCCAGTCAGTCAGTCAGCCGGTCTGTTAAGTAGTCATTCATCCAAAAACCACTCACTCATACAAACATTTATGTTTATATAAATAATTTACACAATTTGATAGATAGTCAAACAAAATACTGCCTCCAGTGATTGACGCAGACAGTTGCATGAGATAATACCTACTAAGATATCATTGAGTAAGTGACCATTAAGAGATTAAAGATTATTTACCACACAAAAAACAAAAAAAAAAAAAAATAAATAAATAAAAAAATTGAAAGAAAATAAAAGAAAAATGTGTAATAAAACTTGTCTTACGACGATAGCTAGCCCACAAGTACCACACAAACATACACCTGCATTACTGAAACTCAAATTAATATGCCTTCGGTTAGGGTTCACATTTCAAATTACTTACGATCAAAATATCACAAACATCACAGAGGGGGCGTTCAAAGAACCTTTAAAATTTTTACAAAAAAAGAAAGGGAAATTAAAAGAAGGATTGAAACGATGATATATATATAAATATATATACATATGTTTCTGTGTGTGTGTATATAGAATAAACATATACACATATCTTAATTGACTCAAGTAAAAACTTTGTGGCGTTTTTCTTAACCAATGGAAAGATAAAATTGCCTAACTTTAGCAACACTAATACAACCTAAAAAGATTCATGTAACGCTTACGAAAGGTGACATAGGCTAAATAATTAAAAAAGAAAAACAAGGCATGACATTTCAGTCGGAAGTGATAACCTTTTAAAAGTGAGTCAAAATTGTCTACGGCCAAAACTATAACGCTCCTCAGGGCTGTGATAAAACATGTGATGTTTATGGTGAAGATTTTTTTATCAAAATCCGTAGCATGCGAATGGTTAGCGCATTTCGATTTCAGAAATTTCTCAGCGAAAAATGAAGACCAAACCCTGGGCGACTAAACATTGATAAAGTGAATCAAATTTTTTCCAAACATTCTAAAATCCCAACAGCTGAAAAACATACCTTTGAAGCATTTCCCTTAGGTTGGATACAAAAAGAAAGACGATATTTGGATGTCATATGATTCCTTATTGAGAAATTTGATGGATTGAAGTTCCACATATTTACAAAATCGATAGATTTTTGAAGAGATTGACAAGGGCACAAGGACTAAGGAAAGTAGGTCATATCTGCCAATAACATCTGCTGATGATCGTGGCCTAAGATGGATGAAATGGATGGACAACATCCTGACAGAGGCCACGTAAGGTAATGCTTTGAGCTACTCCCGAATAGGCCAGCCAAGTGGTTCCACTCCGTACTTTCAAAAAAATAATGCAATTAAAGGGTGCGATTGCGGTAAAGCGTCCGGTCCTTATCAGTCGGAGAGGTCCCGTGTCAACGAGTCGCAGAAATGTTTAATAAATTTTCTGAAACTCTGAAAATTTGGTTCGAGCGGGCCCTATGTCATATGACCATGTCTTACTCGCTGCAGATCTCTCTTAATGGCGCGAAGCCGACTTTAAATGTGGCCTGTGAAAACCGCTTGATTCAGTTCCTTGCCCAGCAATTTCAGAAGTTCTATAGTGACGACCTCATGATGGGAAAAATCCGTCATTTACCTTCAAATATAAGACAAAGAAATTTGAATTTTTGTGAACAAAAGCCACAAAGTTTATCTTTCACCTATTATTTATATATATATATATATAATCTGTATGTATATATATATATATATATGTATCTGTATATATATACATATATACATATATACATATATACATATATACATATATACATAAATACATATATACATAAATACATATATACATATATATATATACATGTATATATATATATACAAATATATATATATAAAAGATAAACTTTGTGGCTTTCGTTCACATACATGTATACATGTATGCATATACATAGGTATGTATCTATATATCCACATAACCACCATGAAGTTAGCCAAACAGTCATAGACAACATTTGTGTCTTTGCTAAATCACAAAATGATTAAAAAAATTGAAGAGGAATAAAAAGTGAAAACGTATGTATATCAATAAACTAGAATTATATTTCTGAAATTTCTTATAACATGGTTTACTTAGTTTACATTTTTCTCTAACACAACTAGCACATACACACATATGATGAATAGAAGTAAAACGTTGTTTTTGTGTTTTTATAAAGATACCGCATTATCTTGTTGTTGTTTTACATACTTACAGTGTTTAAATATTTATTTATTTATTTATTTTCAGCTAAAAAAAGAAAAATCATTCTCTAAGCCTCTAACAAATTAAATACTATATGTAATTATATAAGCGATTTTATAAGAGTGCACAACAAGTATAGAAGATTTCATGAAAATTAAAAAAAATTTTAATTTGGTTTAAAATATCAGATTATTCTAGAAAACTTATCATATGACAGATAGATACTAAACTGTAACTTATGTGGATGCTCTCCCACGTCCGTATTGCAGGTAGGAAATAGCAGACCTCACAGCTAAAGAAGCCTTTAAGTTGGCTCTACTGATACTAATTTTCTACCTACAATAAGAAAAATTTAAAGTTTTTCATACAAAAACATTCTCGTGTTGCAGATGTTCCAAATACCTATTCAAGCATACAAAACTTAAAAAAAATTAATCCCTTGGAAAGTAAAGCGACCTGATCTAAAGACGTAAATATTATAAGACTTCGATTAGAACATAGCAATCTTATCCACAGTCGCCTATTAGGAAAGAGGAGAGGATGGCTCTCTGCTCACTTTGGGCAAGAACCGGTTATACTATGGTCCTCTTAAACCGGCAAGCAAAAATAATATCCCTCTGAAACATTCTACATTTACTATAGTTTTAATACCTATGCGTTTGTTATTATGATTTATTATCCTGCACCAGGGTGAAGTTCCTGTTCAATAAAAATTGCGTTGATTATGTTTACAGATGCATGACAATAAATGAATTGTTTTTTTATCAAAATAATTATTATTTTCATTTTTATTCAATTGTTATCATCAATGCATTCATACAATACATCTTAGCGAGGACATAAACCGGCATGACGGTAACTTACCTTTTAGTAAAGACAAAGCTACGAACTAAGTGCAATGGGGTTAACTTCATATTTGCTATATATGTATGTAGTAAATATAGTAACGTATGTTAAGTTCATGTTGTGTGAAGTTGTTTATTTCTTAAATAGAGAAGCAACAGCTGTTGAGAAGTTTAATTAAAAATGAGAAAGAAGGTGGTACTAAACACGAAACTTATTTCAACACATGCTCTAGCTCTTCTTTACCGAAAAGGAAAAAGAAAAAAATTATATTAAAAGCAAAAAATTAATATTAATATGAACGTGAATTCGAGCCCACAATATTTATATCAATATTTCGTTGTAATATCGGATAAAATTTTTTTTTATATAATTTTCATTTCTTATTAACAAAATTATTCGTATAGGATCGCCTTGTCTTTTCCAAATTAATTTGTCATCATTGCTTGTTTTCTTTTTTTCGAATGTTTCCGATTGCTTTAGTCATGGACCTGCACATATTTTGCAAATTTTACTTCATTATGACCTACACCGCTTGGGCTACAAGGGTATATTAAGTTGGTGCGAATGTATACAAAACCCAGAAGAACTTGAGATAGATCCACGAATTACCATAACGATCAATTCAGAAAATCATTCTACAGAAAGACAGACGGACGAATTCGAAAAGTGATTCTGAATTGATCTAAGATTGTCCGTCAGTTCGTATTGTTTTTCTGTGTTAAGTTTCCAAGCCACAATTTTTAAAATATTTTGATGAAATTTTTTACACTGCCGTGGTTTGGCCCACCCGCGAACATTATTGAAAATGGATCGGATTGGACCACTTTTTTGACCCATTCCCGTGCAACGCCCTATGGAATATTATTTAAAATGCTCATAATAATACAAGCTAACCGATTAAAGAAATAATGCGAGTATTACTGATTGTGCTCCTCGGCTTTCCGATTTTGATTTTGGTTTTGGTTTCCTTTCTTAATTTTTGGTTTTAAAAATACGACAAAATACAACACTGTGTGAATGCGCTATCGATTAGTGGCACAACAGCTTCGGGTAACCGCTTCCGCTTTCTGTCGGAATAGGCTCTTAAGCACCGTGGGTCCTTGCAATTTAAATCTAGGTCCTTGAATGACCCTAACTATTTTCGATTTCGCCCTCGTCCGCCTCCATCTCGAAGTAAATAGTTAAGAAGAATAATGACACGGTTTGTCTAACTGTAAATATCTCTTAACATAACTTGCAACAGCTTAGGTGGCTAAGTGCACTCAATGCAAAGAAATATGAATAGAATATATCTCAAAGATGTCCAAGTAGAATGGATGATAACGCTATCCTGCGCATTGCCATATTTTACTTTTACAAATCTAATCAGCGCAGAAAAAGCTTAAGGAGTCAGCTTAGGTAACAAAAACAATTTTTTTACATCTTCTTATTTTCTACCCAACAACAATTCAATATTTAGGACTTAGCACTTACACAACAGGACAACACATTAGTTTAATTCAGATTTCGGGCAACAGAGCAGGAAATGTAGGAAAAAGAATTTAAAGAACAAATTGGAGATTCTTTGGATCCGAAGTTAATCCTATTTCTCTTCTTATAAGCATGGATATGCCCTTCATTAGCACATGAAATGCGCTCTATTTGGCAACAGTTGAACAATCTTCACAAGAGCCAGAAGAAGAAAACTAATCCCCGGTGAACTTCATCTGGAAATTGAAGAAAACATTTCTTAATACCCGAAGACAGCAAACATCAACAGAATTGTTTACCATAACAATAATTGTTAGTATGCGCCCAAAGTAATCACACAAATATTGAATAATTTATTTAATTATATATGTAAACCAAATTTTAAAATGAAATACAACACATGGGTAGGCACTAATAACGCAACGAGAACGCGTTGTTGATCATAACAAGCTTACTATGTTAGCTGCGACTGCTCTATGATCGTTTCGATGGCTATAAATGTTGTGATTACTATTACTGCTATAACAGTCTTCTTCTTCGCTCTATTCTATGATGCCACTTAGTACCACTTTATAAATTTCAGGGTTGTCCTTCTATTTTATCATCTTCAGAAGGGATCTTATTACTCACTGTGCACATAGCACTGTGTTAATAATAATGTTCTCACTCTCACTCTCTAGGATTATATTAGCAATAATGTTCTCTCTCTCTCTTCTTGAATCGAGCAAAAGGCGACTTCAAACTTATCTTTGTGTGACCACACCACCTACTTTCGTACCACTGGCGGGTGTGTTCTCAGTGGCTTAAAATACTTCCACTTAATGCAAATACTAGTCCCTCTTCTCTTCCCCCTTTCCCCTCCCCTTCCATAAATAAGGAAGATTATGTATAAGGTTAAAGATTACTTTGAACGCTACAGAATAGATTTGAATGAAAGAAAAAATCAAACTGATCTTACCCTTTGGACATAGTAAAACAGTCCTTCCTTACTCACACATCACCACCACCACTGTTACTACATGCATAAAGGTTCTCCCCTCAAACAAATTGAAAGGAAAAAAAAATATTCTAAAGTAATTTGCGTTACACAAAATTAGTTACATTTCTCTAAGGCAATCAACCTAAAGGATGAAAATCGTTTATATCGATTACGAAAATAAACTATCGATCCCCAAAATGCAGAATACTATGCAAAAACTTCCATTGATTAGTTTCTAAGGGAACTGCGTAAAATATTCACCCACATGTCAACTTAGCTTTGTTGGGGAGGAAGAGCGAGAGAGAGAGAGAGAGAGAGACAAAGAGAGAAGCCTATAAAACTTCACAATAAATTGAAAAATGTGTTCTAGTTATAAAAATTCCCGATACATTTCTGATCACATATGTACAAATTATTATAGCGATTGGATGAATGGAATGGAATAGGAAAAAATTTCACCAGTAATGAAAAGAATAAACGATACATGTATTTATCGCCAATTAAGTGTAAAGCAACGGAATACTTTTGAAGAATTTTTCAAAAAATATATAATTTTTAGATTTTCTTTTCTAAATATGGTTTTAAAATGTCGTCTTCATCATCTTTTGCTTCGTTTCGTTTCGTTTCGTTTTTTTTTTTTTCATTCTTCTTTTCTTTTGCTTTTCATTTTCTCCAAGCATAACATTTAAGAGAAAAGATGACATTTTTTAGATTCTCGTTGACCTTTTTGTTTTAACCTTTTCGTATACTTTAATGTTGAATGCCCCGTTTTGTTGAATACGGTTGGGGATGCTGTTGTTATGCTGCTGCTGCTGCTGCTGCTGCTGCTGCTGCTGTGTTGCTGCTTTTACTGCTCATGCGTAAATCCATTGTATTTAAAAGCTAATCAAGCATGCTAGATTGTGTCCTAAATTCTTTTGGCTGCTGTCTGCTTCTACATCATCTGCTTGATCATCTATATAACATGGCTTCGAAACATGAGAATTTCTTTTTGCTTTCTTTTGTTATTTTTCTTTAAACAACAAAAGGTAATTATTGTTCATTGATGACCGTGGTCGTCATCATCATCATCATTGTTGTTGTTATTATCATTATTATCGTGTGCCTTAAATGTGCAGATAATTTTTTTTCAAATTTCACTTTAATATGTAGGCTCTTTCTTGTATGTCGCAATAGCATAGCACTTTGACCGCTTGAAAAATATCTTTTCTTAATATTTTTTTTTTTTTTTTTTTTTGCTTTTAAAAATCCTTTAAGTTTGAGAGTCTGTCTGTCTGTCTGTCTGTCTGTCTGTCTGGTCATCTTTTATTATTATTATTTTTGTTATTTTCTTATAGACTGTGGCCACAGAAAATGGGTGTGTTTTGTATTCATTTATTATAATCTTTAGAAACTTACCTTTTTTTTTTTCTTGCGGTTGTTATTTTGCAGATATTTTCAAGTAAATTATAAAAATTTTTACAATATTTTTCCTTAGACTTTTAAAAGCAAGCAAGACTTGGCTGCTGTTAACTATTTTTTTTTTTTTTTTTTTGCTTATAATTCACTCATTAAAATCATGACCCAAGGCTTAAAGGTTTTCTATACGATTGAGGGCTATTACATGAGCGTAAAGAGCGCAAGACAAACAAACACACACACTCAGTCAGGCATCAAACATCTGCTAAATAATGCAAAAGAAAAAGAAACTCTAATAGTGCATAGTGGCAATCGGTTCGTGATGACGGTCATAGTGTTGATGTTTAATACTTACCCGAGTGAGAGACGGTCACTTGGTCAGTTGGCTTTCTATCCTATCAAGCAACTTGTTTTTTTTCTTCATTGTTTTGTATACAATGCTTATGGTTTATTGTTGTTTGTGTTTTAATGCAGTTTTTATGTTTATATATAGTTCTATATATATATATATATATATATATATATAAATATTTTTTTTTTTTTTTTTTTTTAAGTCAAGTTTATACCCGTAGGCCTTGAAATTATTTCCATATTTTTCTCTCTATCATTGGCAGCCTTGGATATAATTATTTTTTATTTTACAAAATTTTTTTTTTCTTTTCTTTTCATAGAAATAGAATTTTTTACATACTTTAAAATCATTAAATAAATGATAGATGAAATTGTACACACACTTGAAGAAAATTGTTCAAAAAAACCACAATCGGCTAATCAAAAAAGAAAAAAAAATTGCAAAGTTGTAAATAAATATTTATCACCCACTTGCTTAACTCAGTTAGTTTCTACCGCATTCGGTGTTGTTTGTTTGGTAAAATCTTTTATAACATAAATCATGAGATTGCATGTCAACCGCAAATATTACGTATTATTGTTGTTTTTATTACCGTCGAAGAAAAGCTGCTGTAGACAAAAAGAAAATATTTGTGTTATGTAATTAAATTAGTTAAGCACTGCTTTTTTTTTTTTTTTGCTTAAGAACAGGAATCCTCCGCTTAACACGGAACTTGTAAAACACGGTTTCGATACAATTCGCACAAATTCGATGAATATTGTAACACGGTTTCGATACCAGAAAATTTCAAAATCATCGAATATGTGTTTTTTAATACCCACAACCGAGGGATGAAGAGTATAATCAATTTGTCATAATGTTTGCAACATCCGGAAAGAAAGTTCAGTAATCCCCGAAAGTAGCAGATGTTTGCAAAAATTTTGATCAGCGACTTCTGCAGGTTAAAAAGGACAAAGAAATGGGAGATACCAGTGTACATAACCGTTGAATATGATGGTTTTGTCTCTTCTCTATGTAAACTAACAGTTTTTCATTTAGTATTGTAAAGTTGTTCAGTGTATACAGGCATTAATCATGGAACGTTCAAAATTGCGTGTTCGACATTCATTACTTATGTTGTTCGTCTTGAAGAAATCTACCGTCGAAGCCCATCAAGCACGTTTTGAAGCTTATGGGGACGCTGCTCCATCATATCCCAACTATCGTTTTCGCTTTCAACGGCTTGAAAGTGATGATTTTAATAGCAATGACGAAGAAAGGCCTGGAGGAGCCAAAAAAACGATGATAATAAATTACAAAATTTATTGAACGAAACTCAGGAGCAAACTTTCAAAAAAGTTTCGAGCAGCTTAGCAATTGATGAATCAAATTTTTCTAGACGTTTACACCCGATGGGAAAGATCCAGAAGGGAAGAAAATGGCTACCACCCGAATTGACTGAAAGGGACATTTCGAGTCCTTCGGACACCATGATTCTGTTGCTTGCCAGGCAAAAAAAAGAAGAGCTTTCTCTGGCGCATGAAAAGTGTATCTACTACGAAAGTCCCAAGAGCAAAACACCATGGGCTAGTCCTGGAGAGCCTTCCACATCGCCACTCAAGCGGAATACTCATAGCTATAAGGCTTTGCTGTTCGTACAGTGGTATCAGTAAGTTGTAGTGTATTACGAGCTGCTGAAAACGAATGAAGCTATTACTGCAGATATCTGCCGACGCCAATTAAACGAATTGAGCGATTTATTGCACCAAAAAGGACCAGGAGCCACTCTCTTGCATGACAATGTTTGGCTACACGTTGCAAGACCAAGGTACACTGTTGCAGCTCGAATAGGAAGTTCTGCCGCTCTCAGCATACTCACCAGACATCGAGCCTTCTGATTGCAGCAGGGCTTGGCTGACCGGCGTCTCCAAAAGCTGAAGAAGTACGAAAATGAGTCGATGATTGGATCGTTCTTTCAACACGGCATAGCCATGTTGCCAGAAAGATCGGAAAAAATTGCAGAAAATGACGGAATTTATTTTTTATTTGTCTTTTACTTGTTTTTGACGCAAAAATTTCTTTCAAATGGAACATTATGTGGGGAGTGGTGGGATTCAATCCATTTTCAGTAGAATCTCATAAAAATATGTCAAAAAATTGCGACTTGCACATGGGCAAACATTAAACGGACACAGGGACAGACAATACATATGCACTGTACTTTTGCTCACAATTGCCGTAGGGTGTAAATATTTTAACGCTATGATAGTTATTTAAAGACTTAAAGAATGTTTTGCTTACATACCCTCTTCTCACCTATTTCTGCGTCTTCTTTAACACTTGCATGAACAAAGAAGTAACAAAAGTCAAAACTCAAGTCTTCCAACGAATTTGTTGCCGCATTTGTCAAAAAGAGTCTACAATGAAGACTTTTAATGATGACGACCATCTAAAGACTGCAAAGTGCGGTCGTTGCGGATTTTTCTTCTTAGCTAACAGTGTTTTAAAGAAGGAGTGTTTCATTATTATAGAATATTACCTCACATGCAATAAAATTCTTAATCGCCCAAAAATGTCAAATATTTGTTTTTATTTTTTTTTAATTTTTGTTTTTAATTTATTGTTTTATACTTTAAGAAAAAATGATGTGGAAATTAATAAAGTTTTTTTTTTCTTTCTGTTATATTATATTTATAAACATACACATTTTTCACTGTCGAAATTTCGTACTGGTGGGTATAACGAGTTTGTTCCACTGCTTAATAAATCATTTCTTCTTCTTGCTTTCTTTTGATACGCACCAACGGTGAAAGTCAATATAATAATCTAGTTATTCGATTTGTAACACTTGATAATCTATTTTCTCATCTTTAGTTATTCTAGGTCAGCGTAACATTTTTTATTTAGATTCTTCGATTGCTTAGCGTTAGATATCTGCAGATAAGCGAGAAGGCGCATTCTTTGAATAATTTTAAACTCGAATTTTGAGTAACGCTCTAATTGAGGTTTTAATTAAAATCGAAACTTTACACAACAAAATCAAAAAAAAAAAAAAATCAAGCGTTTTGTTTTTATAAATCTATATAATTAATAGAAAAATTAAATAAAATATTTCAGAAAATTTTAAACTTATTTTTTTATATAAGTTAATAATAATTTGCAGTTATAAGAAAAGTGAAAAAATGATTTATACAAATTTGAGAAAATCTTTTTGAAAAATTGATTTAATTTTTTTTACATATAGTTTGAATAGTTCTTTTATGAAAAATGGTAATAATTTGTTTTTGTAATTGCTAAAAAACTGAGCTGAACTGAAAAAGCTTTCTATTATTTTTTTTTCTTTTAAATTGGAAAAAATGCTGCGTAAAGATTTGAAAAAAAATGATTCAACTTTTTATAAAAAAAAAAAATTCAATTTTTACAAAAAAAAATGATTTCATCTTTGTATATAAAAAAATGCATTTATAATAAAAAAAAATATTTAATGCTTTTAACTTTGTTTGTTAAAAATTGAACTAATTTTTGTGAATAACTTTTTCACGAAAAAATAAAAAAATAATTATTTTTATAGATTATAAAATTGCAATAATTTTTCTTCGATAAAAAATTTAAATTATTTATTTTTTTATCAGCAAATGTAACAATAATTTTTTTTTTAATTTAAGATAAGTCTGCGACGGAATTTTTATAAACATCATTTTAAATATTTCATATTTCATAGAGGTAATGTTTTCCTTCCGATAATTTTTAAATTTTCGACTAAATTATAGGCATAATAAGAGAATTGTACTACTTCGAGAGATTATAAATGTAGAAGAAAGTTAATTACTTTTAATATCAAATTATTTAATACAAGAGAAAAATATATATTAATAATAAATATTAAATGTTTTCAGAGTGAGAAAAAACCACAAGTGTGTTCGCGTCCCAGTGCGAGGTTAGTGAATACTTTATGCAAACTTATTACACTAAATATTCCATTCAAACAAAGTGTTTTGATTTAAAAAATATTTTATGAAAATTAATCATCGGTGAGGAAAAAAAATCAACCCTTTAACGTTCGGGGTGAAGGAAATGAAGCACAAAACCACGAAAAATTCAGCAGAAAAGTTAAACAAAAATCTCGCTACTGATCTTAAAAAATCCAAATACACTTCACCAACCTTTACTGACTTTTATATTCAAAAGCTTGGATTTAGGTCAACTCTCTTGCAATCATTTCAAATTCACGAGACAAGGAAATTTTTCCAGCACTTAACCGACATCTCGATAATGCTTGCAATAATAACTTATTTCGGGGAACTGGGGAAAATTTCTTCATTATTATTTTACATTCATTTTATTCGTTTGTAAGCTAAATTCAAAAATAAAACATAATTTTATTATGTGAACTTATAATACTTCGAGGCTACGCCCCATTATCATTAAAACTTTTATTTTTCGAATAATGAATCGTTTCTTCCACTCTCTTATAACGGTAACCACGAGCCTATTGGAAGCTCCGCAAACCTTCATTTTATATCTCAGTCAATTTTAGATCGGAAATGGATTTAAGCAGATAAGAGACCCCTGCTTCCCTTTCCATTTATATAAGGCCTTTTCTTCTCTCCAGGCTCTTAAATTCTGAAACACGTTTCTTCTTTTCTGTTTATATGCTTCTCGTCCTTGCTCTCTCTCCCTTTTGTATTTTTCTATAGTGGGTCTTAAAATCCTGAATGCTGCCGCCGTAGGAATAGGACTGCATTCTGTCATTGTGACCGGTCATTAGTCATAAGAAATTGATTAGTGATTAAAAATCTAAGACTATATAAGAAAATGAAATATTAACTGAAATATTTCACTTCGCTGTAATATTATTATTATTAATTTGGCGAAAGCAATAAAATCTAAGCCAAAGGCTGCAAGCAATGGCATCTAAGGCTATCGGCTTTAATCAAAACTCTACTGCACTTGGGATTTGAATCCACGACCAAAAGCTTTGCATCTTACAAATGTTTTACAAGCCCTAACTGTTCTTAAGCAAACAGTGAAAGTTTGGCAAGTGGATGAAGAGTATACAAAATTCACTTCAAACCGCATATATAGTTTACTTGTTTTATTTTTGTTCGTTTTTTCAGTGTTGCACTCCACTCACTTCCTAAACAACTTCTTTGTACAAAGTATAAAAAATTGTCCGATAAAAATGTTAAATTCTAATTTATAATGAAAAATTCACTGAAATTATTTGTAGTTGAGCAAAAAAAAAAAAAGAAAAGAGAAACAAAAAACTTAACAGAGTTCGGTCACATAATCTACGCATTATCTGTTGGTATGTAAATGGCCGCTAAACAACTGGAAGCGGTATGGTTGCATCTTTGCCAAACTGGCTAATAATGAACTTGAATTAATTCTTGTTTTTTCGCCGAGATTTTTAGTTAGCGAAGAACCACTGCTTCTTACTGTGTGTGTGTGTGTGTGTGTGTGTGTGTATTTGCATAGTTGTGCTTATGTGTTTAGAAGAACATTTATATTTTCAAATATTTTTTTTTTTTTATTTTTTTGACCAGTTTTGGCTTATTTTTTTTTATTTTTTTAATATTTTTTTTTTGTTTTTATTTTTCTATTTTTTTTTTTTTTATATTCTTCTACAACTTTACAGTTTTAATCCTGTTTTTGTGCGTAACCGTTAGTTCTTAGTTGTGTGTGCAAAAAGGTAGTATTGGTTGTGTATGTGTTTGTGTGTTTTATTCCCCTCAGAGAGTATGCATGGTTGCTTGGTACATATGCATGCGTTGTTTTGCGGTTGTATTCTGTCCGTTGAACTGAAATACAAGTGCGTGCGCATAATAAGCCTTTGGAACACAGCGGTAATAATTTTTTTCTTTGTTTTCTTTTTCATACATATATATATATATATATATATACGAGAGCATTTGTTAATTTATAATATATGCTGACATGCGTTGTACGATTGTGCGGGCCAATGATTATGTTCAAGTTGTGTTCACCGTTCGTCACCAACGTACCTTGAAAGCAACTTTATAGCTAAGCGTATGTAAATCATTTTTACACGTTCTTCTTGTGTTTATTAATTATATCTTTCTTTTATCTGTTTTATAAATTAATTTTTTTAATTTTTTTTAATTTTTTTTTTTTTTTTTAAATAAAATCTACTTTTACGTTTAATGTTTGCTTACCTAACCATAAATTCTGTGATTCATTTAATTTTCTTTTAATTCACTTTTATTTCATTTTTAATTAAAAAATAATTTAAAATGAATGCTTTTCACTGGGACCATCAAAAGCATAAGTGCGCAAAGTACCGTAAAGTACCGCATGTAGCATTTGATTGCCAACAAAATTTCATGTTGAACTTTAAATTAATTTTCTGCTAACGATGTACTGTTTATGGCTCATTAGATTTTAAATGTTTCAATCTTTGTGAGAGGGAAAGATTTTATTAGATTGGCAAGAAAGTAATTTCGATTTTTTTTTAAATTTTTACATTCTCGTAAAACATTTACTTCCTTTTAGACTTGCTTTTTAATCTATCATTTATCAGATTGCAAGGTAGTATCAAGACAAGGGTTTGGAAGCAGCTTTTTCATTAAAGGCATCACTCATTGAACGTTTGTTATAAGTGAATTATTTGCCTAAATTGAGCGTGAGCGAATAGGGTAAATTTTACCGTCAACACACAATCAACTGTTGCTGCCCCTTATCGTACAGGAAAAGTGCTGAATATTCCCTTTCATTTGGTACTATCAATGAAGGGAAGCCGACAGCAAGCTCTTGAGAACGCAAACTAACATCCGTTGGGCAGAACATATATTCGAAGTGCCCGTAGAAGCAATCGTGGTGTTTAGTTAGGGAAAACACACTTTACTGCAGCCAATGTTCACACTATTCATTACATCCTTCAAAGACTAATATGCAATTTAGACGGCAGCTTCCAGCTCTCAATGGCGTATAGCGAAAGCCTCAAATGCTCACGCATGATCAGGATAAGTACGAAAAATCTTGACACTCTGTTGATGATCGATGTAATGTAGCGGTTGTGTTACGCAAGTTTCGAAGATTTTCTCACCAATCAAATTCTTTCAGAGAACTAACCGACTTCCTCAGCCTCCCCATCTGCTGAAGCTGGCCGTATGCCGCATAATTGACTACCGTTGCCTTTCGTTGTTTAATAGCATAACTGCTTTTTATAACAACCGCTCTGCATTGGTTTTCCCGCCGTTCCAGACGTTTCACCTTTCAAACCAAGTACATGTACAAATGCTGTTTCCTTCTTCCGCTCTGCTATATCTGCTGACAAAAATTTGTATAACAAGGTGAGGTCTATCTAACACCTCTAGTTATTTAGTCGTCCAGCCGTATTCGTTTTAGCCGCCATATACAAGCCCTCATGGATCATATGCAGCAGTCAGAAATTCCGTCGCTTCTACGTCGACTTTTTGTACGCATTGAGAAGTACCTATGGCCATTGTCTGTCTGCATGCCATTTATCAAGTTTAGCATTCTCACTTCTTTAGCGCACACATCGACTTTTGGTTTTTCGGCTTTAGGTGACTTTGTCACGGCCCTCGTCTCATCATCTGTACATGCTGGATTTCCATGCAACTGTTTCTCCCATGTGCAAGGAGAAATATTGATCGAGCAATGTCAGGCACCCGATTGCACTACTACTTCTCTGCTTCCCTCTATAACGGACAAGCCCATAAAAAATTTTAGACCTCCTTAGCAGCTGATTGCATAATAAAGAAGTGTGCAGACGACTTTTCATACTCTCGATGACTTCTCCACATCGGGATCCGGCGTGGGGAAATGATCGCTTGTCAATTAAATAGATTAAAAAAGTGTATGGCGACCATATGTAGACCACATCGCAAGAACTTTCAATCCCTTCCACAAAAATCGCCTCGCGCCGAAGCGACAATCCTTCGTCATAGCCGATTACTGTACGGTCTTTTTCTGGAGATATGTTAATCTCCATAAACCTACCGGCTTGAGGTGCAGGGCAGACAGGTCAGTTTTATAATATGCTGGATTACCAGATCGGCCCAATATGGCAAATGTGTTTGCTAAAGAATCCGTTCAATCAAAAGTGAACGTGAAGTCGTGAAGTCTCGGAGTTTTAAAATATATTACGCTAACGCTATCAAATACGAAGCATAAGCCCGTCGCCATTAATATCCGGTTCTGTTGTCGATGTTAACCACTAGTTGACCTGCATCATGTTGTTTTACACTTTGTGTTTTCGTCTCTGTCACAATTTGTCAACGCTTTCTTTCGCACTAAACAAGATCAGCAACTCGTCCTATGAACGGTATTTTTTGGAGCATAAAAATTATATTTTCCACATTTCAACATATACGTCGTGTTGTGTAAGGACGTGTTGACATGAGGAATTGATGATCTCACAATAAGAAGAAAAACAAAGCAAAACAATCTTTAGTGAAAACCTTATCGACGCGTGTCGTTGACACTAACTGCATGAGTAGCCGAATAGGAAAGAATCCCTGCTAAAAGTCCGTGTTCGCGGGTTCAAAATTTCAATGCAGTAGAGTTTACTTTGGTTGTCATGACTGTGGTGAATTCTTAATCGCTAAAGGCATAATATTTACCTATTGGGCAGAGACACCCACTAGGGTGCCGCCGTTTCCCTATCTCTTTCTTTGCTCTTATTAAGCGATTAGAGGACAACCCTTAAGTGATTGGCCTTATAATAAAAAGAAAAGAAGAAAACTCCTTACCTCCTTTCCGTCCGTTGATCCGTCCCTTTGTTGCAGCTGCCCTCAGCTTGATAGGAACTTGAAACCTAATTTGTCTCTGCACTCGCTTGTCAATCTAAGAAGACTTTAATCTACGAGTTTATTTACATGTCAAATAGCACATATGTCTATAGTTACTTTGACTTTTATTGCCGATCATTATAAAAATTTTCATTTTTTTCTCATTTGTTGTGACTGGTGGTGTGAGACCTTAAAATATGCAAATATTTAATATATTCTTGAAAGTCCGCCCTGGCTGAAATAAAGAGTAATATACCTTCCAGGTAGACTTTCTAATCATAGATACAATTTTGCTTACTGCACACATTTACTGTCATTTTCAGGCTACATCCCTATGGGCCACTCTTTCTTTAATTGTTTTATTTAGAAAAAAAATTTTTTTTTTTGTGTTTTTTTTTTTTTTGCACAAAATTTTTTGTTTCTTTAATATTCATTTGAAATGAAAGAAGCACTTGTAGGAAGTAAGCATTGCAGTGAGAGCACAGTGGGCGTATCTTAGAGTTATCCAATAACATAAATCAGCCTGAACTTTCCTTAATTATCCGTAGTTTTCCGCTTTTGCCTTAAGATATTTTAAGCCATAAAAATGATGAAGATGAATAGCAGATGAATGAATGAATAAAATGAATAACAGGTTACAAGCATTTATACATATGTACGCTTCTTGTTCCTGGTTGACATAACATTTTTTTTGTTTTTTGTTTTTTGTTTTTTGTTTTGTTTCTGTCTTTGTTGCTACGAATTTCCAAGAGAAAAGAACCTGTTACATAAAACGAAACGAAATGCGTGAGAGGTGCATAAACATTGGTTCGGGTGTTCGAAGCGACAGACACAAGAATAAAGCATACACATCAAGCAAGCAACAGGCCATTAACAGCTTATGGCATATCTCGCGCTATATATGGATATGATGATCTAAAGTCAAAAGACAGACATACAATTTCTATCATTTGATCAACATGAAAAGTAATTAAATCATAGATTTACATAATAATTTAAAATAAAAAACTAAACCTTTTCTTTCTTATCTCCTTTGTTTTGTGAGCTAATCTGCAAAATTAAAAAAATACAAAATATATTTTATTCACATAATTGTTAAACATTTCAATTGTCTAAGAGACAGCACTCACTGTTAATGCAAGCAAATGATAAAGAAAAAGAAAAAACAAAAAACAAAAATAAAAACAAAACTAATACTTAAGAGGGATATAATTTTACAATAGCAACAATGACAGCAATAACAAGAAGAAGAAATATTTTTACTCCAACAACTACAACAACAACGCAAAACTTTATGACAAATAAGTTTTCGTTTACAAATGAAATGAACTATCCACGGGAACCCTTTACACATATACCCGGTTACATTTGTGCACCAATATCATTAAAAAATAAAAATAAAAAAAAAAACACAGCAGGAAGTTAAACTTAACTGCCAACTAATTATATTCCAAGATATACACCTATTTGACTTTTTTGTTTGTTTTCCTTTGATGGACTTTTTCTTAAAGGTCTATAAACAGAGAGATAAAATCTTTTTACTGGTTAACAATAAAAGAAACGCTCGCAGGTATATAATTAGCAATATTTAACAAATTTATTAAAGATCATAAACGCATTTTTATTGCATTTGTAAGAGATTTACTGCTTTTACTTATTAAGTTATACGGAAGAGTTTCTTCCAAAATATTTTCATTTTATTGCTAACATCGCAGATTAGTGAGACATAACTATAAGATCGGAAATGCTTAAATATTTTTACGAAAATTGTAAGGATACGTATGATTGGTAAATTTTAAGGAAAGATAGGATACAAGTGGAAAACATTTCTATTAAATTTTTATTAAATTTTCATCATAAAGCTAATTATCGAATTCAGAAATGATATTTCAAGTTCATTGAAGTTCTGAAATCTCAAGTACTACATTTCACAAAGGAACGATCGAAATAAAAAAAGACGCGTTTTTTTTATTTTTTTTTTTTTTAAAGGGAGCTTTCATCGGTCGTGCGAACAATCACTAGAACGAACAACCAGTATGGGGAAGTCTAATAGCCCGTGCGGCAAACGGTCGGTGTGGCGAACAATCGGTGGGGTGAACAATCGGTGGAGTGAACAACCGACGGGGCGAACAATCAGTATGGCGAATAACTGGTAGAGTCAACGATCGACAGCACGAACAACAGATAGGACGATGAGCCAAATAACCGATCCGACAAACAGTACCAACGCATAACCGTTAGGACGAACAATCGACAGCGCGAACGACCGATAGGCCGAATAGCCAGTGGAACAAATAATCAATAGGACGAATAACCGGTGGCTCTAACAACCGGTAGGACGACTAACCCATACAGCGAAAAATGGCGGGGCGAACAATCGGTGTGGTGAACAGTCAGTAGGGCTAATAACCGATCGACAGGGGGCAACTAACTGGTAGGAAAAATAGTATCAGCTAATAACCGGTAGGACGAACAATCGACAGCGCGAATGACCGGTAGGCCGAATAACCAGTGGAGCGAATAACTAATAGGACGGATAACCGGTAGGACAAATAACTAGTGGCCCTAACAACCGGTAGGATGACTAACCAATACAGCGAAAAACAGCGGGGCGAACAATCGGTGTGGTGAACAATCAGTAGAGCGAATAACCGAACGACATGGGGCAACTAACTGGTAGGAAAAATAGTATCAGCGAATAACCGGTAGGACGAACAATCGACAGCGCGAATGACCGATAGGCTGAATAACCAGTGGAGCGAATAAGTAATAGGACGAATAACCGGTAGGACGAATAACCGGTAGGACAAATAACCGGTACGGGGAATAACCAATTGAGCGAAAAAACAGTGTGGGGAACAACTGGAGCGCATAATCGGTAAGGCGAACAACCAGCAGGACGAACAACCAACAGGACGAACAACCAACAGGACGAACAACCAACAGGACGAACAACCAACAGGACGAACAACCAACAGGACGAACAACGAACAGGACGAACAACCAGCAGAAGGAATAACCGGTAGAGCGAACAATGGACAGCTTGAACGATCGATAAGCCGAGTAGCCGATGGTGCGATATGAATGCCCGATAAATCCGTTTCCGCAGTTTTGTACAAAAATTTTTCAATGCAAACAGATGCCTCTGAGGATTTAATGCCAACGCCTGCCTGTTGAAAGCTTAGCTCCATTATGGCTGATAACGCACGACATCGCTCAGCGGTCATCAAGGACGTGTTAACCATTGGTGCTACAAACCGGCACTTAGTACCACTGCCTCCAACTGCCAAACTTCACGGAGGGTCGTTCTTGAGTATCAAGTTGCCACACCCTTCTGTAATTGCTACTTCTGCAGGCGAAACAAAAATACTTTCGGTAAGACTGCTACGACCACAGATTTTCTAACAGCCGAACAGATGTCGCCTTTACAATTTTTATGCCACTCCGGGAATGGCATACTAAAACGACTATAGAAAGGGGAATATTTGGATATATGTTCTTGATTTCTTTTAAGTTATTCCGGTTCCGAAATGTTGAGAGGACAGCATGTCGTATGGATAGTAGGTCGAAAGGATGCGAGATCTGGCATTGTCATGAAAGGACTGTCGCACAACAAGTCGTCGCAAAGTATGATCGAGTGTCCACGAAGAAGAATTTTTGGTTGCACGATCAGTAAAATTGACGAAAATACTTAGCTTAAGTCATTTATTTATTTCAAGCACCTTAAAACGCAGGAAGAGGGGAGAGATTGAAAATTCATAAGACTATAATCTACTTAAGTTCTCTGACTTCCTCACTATTCCTTGGTTTACCAAGCATAACGAGATATTAGCAAAATACATATGTAAAAAATAATTTGCAAAATCTTGAGCCCAATAAGATGCGATGTAGATCGTAAATGCCTAAATGTTTGGATTGTCATGAATCTTTTCAGACTGACTTCGAATAGCGGAAAACTTAAACAAAAATCCTAAGTATGCTCTCTGTAGTATACAAAGATGTTATGTTAATCTAACAATGCAGCCAAAAAAAAAAAGGCTTGACATTCATAAAAGATTTCGGAACAGAAACACTGAACCTGCTACGAAATATATGGTCTAAGCCGACCATCAAACCACATTCTCCACGTCTCCTTACACAAATCTTCACCTAATGTCGTTATAAAATACCACATATTCCCACATAAAAACTTAGTTGGCACGGGGTCATGAGGACCCTTATATAGGAGCGAGATGAAAACATGAACCAAACTTAGCGAAGCTAGTTTTCTTTTCAAAGGACTTATAATTCTTCAGCTTCCGTCGTCAATAATAGAAATATTGGACCTTGTTGCCTAATTGCTTTGTGTTGGTCGAGGCATAACACTTATCTTTTAGATGGACATCCAGCAGGCTGCGACGGTGCCTCTCTATCTTTTTGTCTTAATTCACTTCTTTACGACCGGCAGGCCCCTCAGTAATTAATTGGGCATCGATCAAAAAAAAAATGTATATACAAAGGTGTAGCGGTTTTCATGGCAGAGAATTCAATAAACTGCCTCTCGCCCCTTCCCCTCGCCATCCAAATTTTCATTTACACTATATCACACACAGTAGCACACTATAGCACACATTTTTCTGGAGAAATATTAAAAATCTTAAATTTTCCATATGACGAGTTCTTTAAAATATCTAGACGGCGCATGATTGGAAAAGAGGCCTAATCGAAGCGTATGCAAAGCGCATGCAAAGCTTGTGGAAGGCACATGCAGAACGTATGCCAAGCATACGCAAAACTTACGCAATGTGGCTGA
Source organism: Glossina austeni (assembly GCA_000688735.1). NCBI lineage: Eukaryota > Metazoa > Arthropoda > Insecta > Diptera > Glossinidae > Glossina > Glossina austeni. The sequence continues at coordinate 127,131 of KK502876.1, read as the reverse complement.
AGGACGAACAACAGGGGTACATCCTTACATCGAATCGAAATTTTATGCCGATCAAGAAAAAAAATATACTTTATAGGAGCTATACAGAAGTTCCGTGTATGTGTTGCACACACATATTGACAAAATGAATATTTCGCCATCGTTGGATGGTGTGTATGACAATTGTTTCAACGCGGCATAAAATGCACACAAAGTATTCACACTCTGCTCACATACTTAACGACTCATGTAGTTTTAAGCTCAGCAAATTCTTGCGAAGAAGAACAAAATCATCAAGATACACAAAAAAAAGTTTGACCATAAAAGCTCAGAAAAGAAAAGCAAAAAAGAAAAATATTTAAATAAGTCTTCATTTTTGGATTATGAATAAAAACTTTTAACCGAACATCATTACACATACGCACTTAAATATGGCCGGGATCAGCAAGTGCGCGCAAGCAAAGATACAAAAAAAAGAAAGAGAAAAAGAAAAAACGCCTAAAACTGAAAGAAAATAGTCCAGGCTCGGACGAACATGCATGCGCACATATATGCCATAAATATTTTAAATCTTTCCACATATGCTTGTAATGTGTTCTATGCATTGGTTAGTTCGCATGTTCGCGTTTGTTGTTCATAGACTCGCCAGTGAGTGTGTGATTGAAATGCTTGTCAAGCACAAATTGATTGCACAAGTGTTCGAAGAGCCTATGAAAGCGAGCAACAAAAACAACAACAAAACTACATAATAAAAGCGTTTAAACAACATCACCAACAACTGTAAAAAGATTAAAAAGACAAAGAAGAAGAAGAAGAAGAAGAAAAAACAAAAAGAAAAAAAAACAGAGTCACAAAATTTTAAAAATAAAATATACGACAACTACCAATATCATCACCGAAGGCACTACTTACGCAGTATTCTTAACCTGGCCAACTATGATCAGACGTGCGATAAGCAAAACTGAAAAAAAATTCCGTCATTCGTTCGTTTCGTCTGGAAGCGCACACACAACACCACCAAACCTAGAAAACTAAAAAGCCACATACATATTTGCACAGCGCAAAACACAAACACAACTACACTTTAGACATAACCAAAAACAGCCTCTAACCAAAAAAAAAAAAAAAAAAAAAACAAAAAACACATTGACTGACAAACTTTTCTACCCTGCCAAATATTTATGTCCAGAGATTGTGATTCGACTTTGATGCCTTTAAGTTGTCTGTTGTTGTGCTATGGTGGCTTACAAAAAACAAACTTTAAGGCATATTTTCTTATTCTTATTCTTATTCTTATTCTTATTGTTATTGTTATTACATGTTTGTTGATATAGAAGCATTTATAAAGTAATTGTGTCGAAACGGTAAATCAAGTGGCAACAAGAAAATTATTATTAAAATTTTTCAAAATTAATTCAATTCAAACTTCAATTGTTTAAGTTTAAGGCTATATTTGTCCATTTATTACTATTTGTTGTTGTTATTTTTGCTGATCTTTTCAAATAATACGATATTTTAGTTTCATAGTTAACGTTATAAAAAAACGGGTAGACATTATTGTTATGTGCTTGAAACAACACCAACAACAACTGTAAAAGATTAAAGAGCAATATGATGAAGGCATAGGTAAAGGCGATCCAAGCAATTTGTTATTGTGTTATGAACGATGGCCAAGCCGTGACACAAAATTTTTGCAAGAGAATAAATTGCCCAAAATAGAGTCATTGCCTCATTGTTTAGTGCGCTAATAGCAACCGATTAGTCCCTGGGACCGAGAATGCAAAAATTAACTTGCTTGTGCTCTCACTTTTGCCTGATTTTTGGATGCAAACAAACCCTATAGTACTCGCATAATCTTTGCCCGCTGTATGATAATCAATATTTGTCACGGTGTCCGCCATAAACCGACAATAACATAATTGCTAAGGGTGCGACGATAAATTCGTATTTAATTAGCAAAGACATCTACCTACCAACTACTTTAATAGGTTTCTGTAAACGCCGTTAAGTGGTTAAGATTAAATTCGAATTTATCTGGACACCTTGCTCACCCTACATCACTTGTGGTAAGTACTTAATAAAATTATGTAAAATCCAAAAACACTTGAGCTGGACTTAGATTTCATTCTAGCAATAGATTCAGTGAACAATTCAGAATCATCGTCAGAGAGGCTTACTGCATATCTACATATGATAAGCATAAGCTTTTACTATTTTCATTAGTAACTGTGAGGGACTATGGCCTTGTAATGTACGTATGTGGGTAAAATTATATATGTGCGCATGTGTATAATATTATAATAGTGTTATCTACTTGTATAAGAATAAATTTGTAAAGTATTTGTGTATATATACATAGGTATATATATATATATATATTTTTTTTTTTTTATGACCAATCACTCAGAGCATGTCCTCTATTCGTGTATTGCAGTCACAGTTGGAAAAAAGTGAAGAAAAAGAAAAAAAGGAAGAAATATGCAAATAGTGGCCGCAATCTAGTTGCTGTGAGTCTCATCGACCTTTTCCGTTTGAGCACTCACTATGGCTACGATCTCTACTGCAACTCAAAACTCTACTGCACTAAGATTTGAACCCACGAATACTGACTTTGTAGTCGAAATTCTTGCTTACTCGGCTACTCTTGCGATTATATCACCACGGGCTTCGCAAAGTGTTCGGTGAGCTACGGCAGCAGATTTTTTCAAATCAAACAACATTGAAAATGAAATTTTGAGCGTTGAGCGAATAATTCAATAATACTAAGAGGAAACCCATTATTTTATGAAGACAAAGGTCCAAGTAATCGAATTTAACCGTTGCGTACATTGATTCACCAACATATGTCGTTGATTAAAATACATGCAAGCACCTATCGTTCATTATACCCAACGATTCGAAATTATTTTCTAAGTCCGTGTAAGTTTTGTTCATGCTTTGGGTGTTTAGCCTACAGGACACAATTTCTAAGACATTTCGATAAAATTGACCACACCGACACGGTGTTTGATCCAAGGACGAACGCTTCTGCAAATGGTTCGGATTCGACCAATTGTTCGACTCCTCCCCACATAACACTTTATTTTGAAAGAGTTCAATATCGCGACAAATAGCGTTGAGTAGTAGCATTCCAGCATCCTAAACAGATGTAAAAAATTAGAATCGGATGTGGCAATTTTTTAAAACCACTGATATATAACCCTTTCCAAGAAAACTGAATATTTGTGTGGTAAAGTGGTCAGATTTTCAATGTGTCTTAATTAAAAGGGGCCATCATAATAATAATTTTACATTAAAAATTAAGCAAGGTGGACTTGTACCTCGCAGGCCTATATTTTGGATCCCATGCCATATAGTGGGATGAAAAATAAGTCTGTATATGGGAAAATTGATATTTTATATTTAAAAGCGATTCTGAAGTTGTTCTTAATTTGGTATAAAACCTAACTGTAAGGCATTTGGATCAAGAAGGTTTATTTTTTGGACTAATTTCTAAGGTTAATACTTTGATGATGAAAATTTATCCATTTTAGTAAATTGATGTAAAAACTAAGTGGACCAAATCTGAAACACAAGAATCTATTTTTCTTAGATCCCATTTCATATATAAAAATACTCACGAATACCAAGCCTCTTAAAAAAAATTTTA
>KK502876.1:94307-117570 GCA_000688735.1 Glossina austeni | reverse complement strand
AGGGCAAGTGTGCAAACGTGAAGATTATGTACATTTCCCCGAAAACTTGTCAATGGCACCTTATAGTTTCGCACAACCGCACTTAAACAGTCAGACTGGTAATCCTTCGAGTTCTGCTACGTCATTGTTCTCTTCTAGTCTACCTATGAACAATTTCGGTGAATCATATGGAAGTGTGAGCAATAAACTTGGACTGATGTTTCCCCGTAGTCTCTATCGCTTATTGGCTGTGGTTGTGCATTCAGGTGAAGCCAATTCGGGCCATTTTGTTACTTATAGAAGAGGTGCTGTACATAAGGCTCATCGTTGGTATTATACTTCCGACACTGTGGTGCGAGATGTTTCGGTTGATGAGGTTTTAAGTGTGCCAGCATACTTAATATTCTATGAACGTCATTCTCAAGAGCCATTGAGTTAATTGCGTTTTTTTGGTATTTTGTCGCATTTTCGAGTATTACTTTCGTCAAAGATCTCTCCTACGTTAAACGCAACGCAACACTAGCAACAAACATATAAAAGTTCATTCTATTTACACCACTACCCGCACCACTTATCCTACGAAGGTGTATAATGTTTGCGTAGATGTGTGCAACGGCGGGAAGGACTTAAGATAGACTCAACTTTTATAATACCGATCGATTCGGAGTCACTTTCTGAATCGATCTAAGCTGGTATGTCCGTCTGTCCGTCTTGGTTTCTTGTCATTAACCTACAGATCTTAATTTAAAAAATATTTCGATGAACATTGACTCTCGATTCAATTCATGCCAAGCTTGTCTATCCGTCTGTTTGTCTTTTTGTCTTGTGTATAACGAGTGTAACGAGTGTTTGAAATCTTTCTTTCCCCTCTACTTTCTCAACCACGTCCCATATGAGGCCTAATTTTCAAAAGTCGTGCTATAATGGCCATCACTATAATGTTCTTAATTTTTGTAAAATATTTGTTAACTTGGTCTCGAAATCTTGCTGAATTGTGCTCGCACTACAAATTCCCAATCTTCGTATGCGTATATTTTTAAAGATCTTCAAATTGGATATCGCTTCGAGCCTCTTAAAATCCAAATCCATTAATAGAATCATTTAGCTGTTCTTGCTAACAGTTGAACCCCGTCCTGGCCTAAGTAAGACTGTTCCCCTGCAATGAAATTATCTTCATTTCAATGCAAAAGCTACTATAGCCACGCAATTGGCTGAAGAGATGGCATAATAAATAGTTTAGACAGCTCCACACAGGTGATATTCTTTTTTATAAAACTTAACCATTTTCGTTTGTTTCTTGTTTCTTCTTAACCAATGTAGGGCAATACCCGAATTCGTATGCACTTTTATACATGTACGTCCTTTCTTCTGTAAAAAATACTTACTTACTTTTTTCTTGTATAGAAATGTATAATTAATAAAATAATTATTAAATAAATTAAAGAGAAGAAAACACAAAGTACGTAGAATTTCTCGAAAATATTTTACCTTTGCGAGAAATGTGTAATCATAAGCGGAAAATAGATTGCTTAAGGGGCAGTTCAGACTGCCTGCTTTATCGGACCATGTTTCTTTTTAAGTCTTCGCCTTTACGCCTTTTTAGTCATGCTGTGGCCGCTTACCACGTCAGTATGATTGAGACAAGTTTAGGAGAGGAGACGGAAATCTTTATCTGGTAGCTGCATCAATATAGATGAGGGAATGTGGACAGGCCATCAATCAAGTTATTGAGAATGAACTTAAAAACATTTTATAAAAGACTCTATACATCAGAGAAAAAAAGGCAGTTCCTGTTGGTCTTTGAAATTTAAAATTTGCTCTCTGAGCTCAAAAAAATTGAGAAAAAGTACACTGTTTTCGTAGACGAAACTTTAGAATGTGTAGATTGTTGTTTGCCCTTATTCCCTTCGCAATGTTCCCTTACCAATGAAGCACTAAATTATAAATAATTCCTGTTACTATTAACTCCTGACCATTTATCGATCAAATACTGCCAATGTGGATAAGATGGCCGCGTTACCTTAAGGACTGATCACGCGTAACCGCCCGTTACGAGGTAGGTTACAACTTCAGTGCATTCGTTTGAAATTCATTTGCCAAGATTTTGAGTTTTATCACAAGTTTATTATAATTCCTCCGATGATGATCAATATTGACGCAGCCCTCAATGTTTCACATTTTGCTTTCGACAAGACTATGAAAAGCAATAAGCAATGTCTGCTAGTGCGACACTGCAGGTTGATCGAATATTTTCCGAGTCGGAATGTCAAAAAGATTGAAATAACGCAGAGGTGGGCAATATTTTGTCTCAACGAGCCAATTTTAATTTTCATATCCAACAGCGACACCCGTAAAAAGGTCTGATAGTGAAGGCAATTCATTTGCAATATCGCTATGTTGCGAGCAAATTGAATTGTATGGAACTTTCAGTGGAGCATACCTTTTAACACCCTCGCGGATAGTACGAATTTCAGCGACGTCCACGAACTGACAGTCAGCTGATATATCCGAAAAGTGATTAAACGGATAGAAGATCATATTTTAACCGGTATATACAACGAATGCCATAGCATTACATTTTTCAATTGGGATGATGTAAGCAGTATAGCATTCATGTGAGAGAAGACGTAACAAAAAGGGACAACGAGAGAATCTTTTGTCTTTCTACGAAATTAAAGGCTTTTTAAGTAAATAAGACAAAGAAAAAATAAAATAATATGGAAAAATATAACGAATCAGTCGTTGGGTTATCTACAGACAAATGGAAGAAGAGCTGGAGCAGGTCAAATTCGAAGAGATAACGGGCTAACAGTTACCTACTTCGGGCGCAAAGTAACAAAGATTTAAGTAAATCGCTGATATATGCCTTAACAATATAACAACATTTTTAAATAATCAAAACTTTTCCATTTTCGTATATCGCTTTAATCGCGGGTTCAAAACTTGAAACAGTAGACTTTCCGATACAAGCGTGTATATGTTCTAAGTCATCCGGCAGCTTTCAAATTTATGCTGAATAAATTTATTTACTGACAATCAATAAAAGCTCGACTTGATGAAGAAATTCGCTCAATCAATTATGCCTCAAACACGCTTTCCGTCCGAATCGAAATAATATCATACAAGACTGAAAAGACAAATATCGGGATATAGCAAGATTAAATGAAGATCGTCTTTTCTGCAAAATTTAACTTTTCATGACCTGTAGAGAGGTTTCTGATGGCAACTTTACCGCACGGGAGACTAAGATGCTTAACAGACTCATGTGTAATCTTACATATGGCAAAATTTATTTAAAGATGGTCGGCCAGGCGTCATCTGAGAGGTAATCATGTAAGCAGGCGATTATCACCCTGATTATCGTCTGCGTTTTTTTAGAAGACAATTGATTATCGCCAAGAGGCTAATCAGGTACCATCGTCGCCAGCTTTCCAATACTTGCTCTCAAACTTTCCATTGCAAAGCATTAATAATCGAGAGAAACGTAAAAAATGACAGCCAAATTGACGTTTATTTGTTTTGTATAAACAAACTACATATGCTAAACAATAAAAAGCATGCGCAATGAAATGAATAGAAAATTATGTAGAATTTGTCTTAGACTATATTTAGCCTAATTCAACTCGGTATTTAAACAAAATATATTATTTTTACTTTTATCCAATTTTTTTTTCCTTTTTCTTCACAAACGTAATTTCAAGTTCACTTTATTTTTCTTAAGCTTGAACTGAATTAAAATTTCATTTTTTAACAGTTGTTTTTATTTTTCTTTTGCAGCTGTTTTTTTACAAATGCAACTCTGTGATAACTGTGTTGGCTTTACATTCAATACTAATGTAAATTTGTTCTCAGCAACAACAATTTTATTGTCATCAAATTTAACGTAACTGAGAGAGCGCATTTGGCAATAATCGCCAGAAAACTTATCCACATGATTAGATTCTCTTGACGATTGTTGCCTAATTCATTGTCGCCGACTTAAATGATTACCCGGCTGATATATGGGATGAGTGTCACACAAAAGAATCAGCTGAGGATCTTATTTTTATGGGCAGTAAATTCAAACAACACTAGATATAAATTTTCAGTATCTATAATAACCGATATGAAATCTATTAGCCGCTTAAGAGGCATGAAAAATATTCATCACGTAACCTCCATCATCAATTTTTTCCGTTATCATATTCCGTTATCCCTTAACCTTAATCTGTAAAAAAGAACTTGAATTAAACATTATTGGATATACATTACTAGATATATAATTTTTTTATCGTTCACAGCCCTGATTCATTCCTCTTTTATGTACCAAAAAAAAAAGGAGCGGGGAAATTGTTTTTGGTTCTTGCCGGATTTTTTTTTCTTCGTCTACACAAGACAACAAAAGAACTGAATTTTCTTTTTCTGTTCTATGATGTGGCCGCAGCCGATTTTTTCTGTTTTCAAAATAAAAGGTTTTGTCGCCTAGGTATGTCCTGCGAAAAGTTATTTCCAAATTCTTCATTTACGCTAACCGGAGAACGTTTACCACAAATACTACACAGTTGCGGAGGCGGACAGATGGACAGACGAGCAGATTGATTAAGAATTTATATACTTTATGTTTTAGAAGTTTGTTTCTGCGCCTAGCAGAGGTATTGAAAAAAGATTCAATACATACGCTAAACGCTGCAATATTGGGTAGGCGTGGTCAATTTTTCCCATTTTTGTATAGTTACTACAGCATCACCCATAGAAACTACGATCAAATTTTTGCACATTTATCTGCTATAGTTTGTGAGTAATGAGCAAAAAGGCATTGCTTTTCAAAAACGGAGATGTCCTCAGCTTAAGTAGCACTGTAGTCATATACTTCGACCGATTTGGCCCATTTTCAACACCAACGTGCATGCAGGAACTGCCAATGTTTCTGTCAAATTTGAAGTCGATAGCGGCAAGGAGAATATTTATGAAAGGCATTATACAGACGGACAGATGGACATGCTTAAATCAATTTGTAATTTATTGCTGTTCAATACGTTGCGGGGTCTCTGATGCACCTTTCTCGAGGTTGCAAACGCTTCGAAAAAATGGGTATACCCTTCATCCTAACAAAGTTATTTTTAAATCATTTCGAAAAGCTTCAAACTAACCAACTTTTAGAATTTGTTTGTTGTGAATTTTTCATTTATACTTTTAAAATAGAAAATTCCCAAATTGTCGGCTTTATTTATCAACTTTTTTTTTTTTTTTGTTTATTTTTGTTTAAATAAAAAAAATTTCAATTTAAAGGAAAAATTTTTTTTTGTTGTTTTGAAAAACTATTGCAAATAATTTTAGTAAACACGTGTTAGCGATGAGCGAACGCGGTAAACTCTTAAAACATGAATCAAGCCATCGAGAGTCAAGCGATGATGAAGATTATCATAGACCATTGACCAGATTGTCGGCTAGAAATTTGTCAATAGTTAAGACGAGTCATTGCGCCTGCGTGAATACGATGGGAATGAATGGAAATGTCTGCAAATGTGGTTCCGAAATATATGATGTCAAGGCTCGAACATCCGGAGAGCATGTCTTGGAAGCCACACAAAGCGTCGTCGGCGGCAGCAGCAGCAGCGGCGATGAGGAAATTGAAAAAAGCGTACGACGCTCGCAATTTTTGGGCATAAATATAACGCCGAGTTTTATTCACTCGCAAACTGATTATCAACGTGTCTTCATAAGTCGCGAAGTAGCCATCGATTTTAATACTGCGGAATTGATGAAGTGTTCGCAATATCTACAAAAGGCGATCGAATTACGCAGCCATTATATGCAAATGTCTAAACAAAATTATTCGCTTTCGGCGTACAATGCGATACAGGCGAAGAAGAATGGAAAATTGCGAACTCATTTCGAGACGAAGAAAGTTGCCGACACTTCTAGCCGATATTGGGTAAATTATGATCCTTGGAAAATTGACTTTCCGCCAGATTTAAGTTTGGAATTAAAGATCAACAAGGGCGTGTTCGAAGTGTACGACTTAAAGCAAAATCCTCTGTACGCTTTGTATCCGAAATTGGAAGAATTCAGTAATGATTTGGACGTTATGCTCGATCTTTTGGCCGATGGTCCACTTAAAACATTTTGCTACAGACGTTTAACATACTTATCGTCCAAATTTCAAATGCATGTTCTACTTAACGAAATGAAAGAGTTGGCCCAACAGAAAGAAGTCGCACATCGCGATTTTTACAATTTACATAAGGTCGACACTCATGTACATGCGTCATCGTGTATGAATCAAAAGCATTTGTTACGCTTCATTAAGCGAGCCTTGAAGCAAACGCCCGATCTGGAAGTTTGCGTCGTTGATGGGAAACCCATGTCTTTGGCTGGCGTCTTTAAGGCGATGAATATTACAGCTTATGATCTGACAGTTGATAAATTGAACGTACATGCCGATCGGAATACATTTCAACGACCGGACGAATTTAAATATCGATTGAATCCAACGGGTGACTCTTTATTGCGTGAGGTCTTTTTAAAGACAGACAATTACGTGGATGGTTCATTTTTCGCTGAGATCATAAAGGAAGTCTTTGTGGACTTGGAAGATTCTAAATATCAAAACGCAGAACTCAGACTATCGGTCTACGGAAAAAATATAAATGAATGGACCAAGTTGGCAAAATGGGCTATCACGCATAAGGTCCACAGTCATAATGTGCGCTGGTTAGTGCAAATAGCTCGGGGATTTGATCATTTGATAAAATATGAATTGGTTAAGACATTTCAAGAATTCTTAACCAATGTTTTCGCTCCGCTATTTGAGGCGACCATAGCACCGAACAAACATCCGGAATTGCATAGATTTTTAAGATATGTGGTAGGCTTCGATTTAATAGGAAACGAAGCAGTCCTCGAGGATTTAAAATTGGATAACGAGACGATATTACCGGAGAATTGGCGCGGACCTGAGTCACCGTCTTATGCTTATTATATTTATTACCTCTTTGCGAATATGTGCTGTTTAAATAATTTGCGCCAGGCACGCGATATGAATACTTTCGTCTTTCGTCCGCATAGTGGCGAAGAGGGCAGCTATCAGCATTTAGTTTGCAGCTTTCTGGCAGCTCAAGGTATCTCACAAGGTCTTGTCTTGCGCAAGTGTCCCACTCTACAATATCTCTACTATTTATGTCAAATTGGTATCGCGATGAGTCCCTTATCGAATAATTGTCTTGTGCTTAGTTACCATCGCAATCCAATGATGGACTTTTTCTCACGCGGACTTTTCATTTCATTGTCAACCGATCATCCGTTGCATTTTCATTTTACACGCGAACCTTTAATGGAAGAATACAGCGTAGCTGCTCAAGTCTGGAAATTTAGCTCTTGCGATATGTGCGAATTGGCTCGTAATAGTGCGTTAATGTGTGGCTTTCCACATGAATTGAAGATCGAATGGCTGGGTCCGAATTATCAAGTCGAAGGATTAATTGGGAATGATTTTTATCGCACTAATGTGCCAAACGTAAGAATTTCATATCGGACGGAAACCTTAGCTGAAGAGATAGCAAATATGTTGAGCAACGGCGATGTACAGGAAACGCCATAACTAAAAGACGTAGAAAAAGCAAGGAGAAAATAAAGATCAGTCAGTGCGACTAACAAAATAATTATAAAAATTATCAATAAAAACTAAAACTGCATCAGCGAGAACTGAAACAATGCTTTTTTTACCTGCACAGTCCTGTACAGTCGCACAGTATAGTTCATTTGTCATCTTCCAAACTTCTAGTCGCCCTGGCCAATTTGAGGTGTTAGATAGGCCTCGCCCCCGTCAGAGGGAAGGGCATGGCATACACATGCCGTTGATCTGGAAATGCTTGGGAGCTTCCCTGCTCCCAGCGGGGCGTGAGTGACGCTTTCTGACTCCGTGTGCCATCGGGCACCGTAGAGTTAAGCCTCCCCTGTCACATCTGTCGCCCTGGCCAATGCAAGAATGTTTTCTTTCTCAGTTACGCCGTTTAGTTAAAAATTGCCATTACCTTACAGTCCACTGCAAAACCGCTTATGAAGAATGTTTCACTTTACAATTTAACAAAATTTTTCAGTTTCTGAAAAGCGGAAGTTGTCGATGATAAGTTCGGGTGATCGTCATGATTCTTACATAAGATTGGAAACTTCTTTTCGCTTCTTTCCCTTATGGCCTTAGGGCCGATTCGCGTCTTCTTCTGCTTACGTGCGTCTACATCAGAATTAGAATAATTTGCAAATCACGTTCAATCTTCATGCCATGATAAGTTACATTTTCCACCGCATTATCTTATATTAAGGACATGTATAATCTTTTTTCTGCCTATTGCCGTCTAATATCGTCGATTATTCATTATGTTTTTGCTACATTATCACTAGATTATGACCATTACTTTCCGTTCGTAAATCTTCACTCAATACCTAAAAGTATTCGGATCATCTTTTGATGCATGCGATATTTATGATTTATTGCAATTAAAAAAGAAAAAAATGAGGAAAGAAAGCTCTTTCAATGCGTTAAAAAAATATGTATGTACATTATTTATAGTAAATGTAGTATACATACATAGTAGCCATAGTAAATATGTACAATGTATATATAGTATACACAGCAGATAGATATATATAGCATATATTTACGTACACATAAAGTATATGTATATATGTAGCATATAAGTCTATATATATATATATATATATAATATATGTATATAGTATGTATATAGCATATATGCCTCTATACTATATATAGAGAATATATATTTTTATAGAGGCATATATGCCTCTATACTATATATAGAGAATATATATTTTTATATATATATGCCTCTATATTATACATATAGAATATATTTATGTATGTATATATTATGTATGTATATAAGTATGTAGCACCTACGTCTCTATACTATATCCTATACAGAATATATATATGATATATGATCGAGAATATATATATATATGATGTGGTATATGTGTCTCTATACTATACATATAGAATATATAAATGCATATATTATATGGTAAATATAGTATTCATATATATCTATAAACCTTATTTAAAAAGCGTAGGTAAAATGATGCCAACTTTATGGATAAAATTAAATCTCTCATGCGATTTTTTTCATAAACTGCATGCATTGAGATTTTGTTGTTTCTAAAAAATACGCTTATACTAGCCATTGGCAGCAAGTTTAAGGCATAGTTTTCGGCACTTGTCGAGATAAAACGCAATTCAGAAACGTTACCTTACTTGAGTTATGATCAAAATACAATCCAGAAACGTTACCTTGCATGAGTTAATAAAGATTCTTTATTAATTATTGGTATTTTTCTACTTTTATCGCTACGAATTTTATTTAAACATTTTAGAAATTAGAAAAATTAGAAAACGGATAAAGCAATCTTAGATATTTTTAAGGTAATACATTATTTTAGGAAAAATAAGAAATCGTATACCTGTTCTATTTAGCTTGTTTTTTTTAAAAATGTTAAAAATTTTAATTTGTTTGCTGTCCGATGTGTATATATAATCACGTATTACAAAAAAATTAATTTAAAAAAAAAAGGTAAAAATAAAATAAGAAACAAAAAATATAAAAAAAGGAAGAAAATTCAAAAGTTATTTATGAAATTTGTAGAAATATTTAATATAATATTATCAATACAATTAAAGGCAAACCGCTAGATTTAAAAGTATTGTCACTCCATCTGTTACTGGTGAACATAGACAACTGACGAAGCGAAAAGGTCGTGGGGCAAATAACAAGGCGTTTTTGTTTATCGGAGGCTTAATCATATCCATTTTCCATCTTGATTTGAAGCCACATACGTGACCGGCCCAATAATAGACGAACGCATGGACGGAGAGATGGAGAGTTTAAGTAATCACGACATAAGGTACACACACTTTAAGGAATCACTAGATTTAAATGCTTGCGAATATTACAAATTGACCAACGAAAGAAAGAAAAGTGGGTCCATCTTACTGGCCGTTGGCACAAAATATATATATATTAAGTTTTCTTTGTTTTTAAATAATGAAAAGAAAATTCTTTTAATATTTTTCTATAGAAAATTTTTTTTCTTTTATTCTCTTTTTTTTTTGTTTTAATCCCCTGGGAACTGCATTTTCATGCAAATTGTGTAAAAACTTATCAAAGAGATCAGGTAAAAGGATTCATCTTCTTTAAATAAAGGAAATTGAAAAAAGTCTTCCTTATGCTTTGTGCAAAAAAAGACAATGGGCAAAAGATCAAATTTGGAAATTCCTAAACGCATTAAACGCGCAGCTGGGAAAGTAACATACATATACATATATATTCTTAAGGGAGGATTTATATATATTATAAAACAATTGTTGTTGTTAAGGTTAACGGAATTGCTGCTGCTGCAAAAAAGTAAAAACTAGATTAACAAAATTCGGCTATTGTTAGCTGTGAAGACGTAAAAACCGTTTCTCGTGAATGCATACGAAATTAAAATTTTACGCATAAAGGCATTTACTATAAACAGTCGTCTGTGAAATTCCATTTATATTTTTCCCAAGTAACAAATTACAGGCAGAAACGCCTCTTTCAAAGTGTAATTGTTTTCTAGAAGATTCGATGCCATCGCTAGAATCGTATGACTACTAACTGCTTTGTTTCTCTCAAGCGTTTAAGCGGAATTTTTAAACCTTTGTTTTTTTTTATATATAGTCTTCCCTTTTTCTCTAGAATACGTATTATATATGTGTGTATGTATATATATATATTTTTCTCAGTAGAAGCGTCGGACGTGAATGAACAAACTTTTCAATCAAACTCTATTTTCTTTTATGTTAATTTTCCTTTCCCGGAAGCCAAATGAGAGTTTATTTGTTGTTTGCCTCAGGACTTTACCACCTTGGGATCTTCTAAAACCTCGACTTTTTGGAAAATTTCAATCATTTTATTGCTAACTACTATTCTTGGCCTTTAAAGATAAAAACAGACAAAATGAGGCTTTGTAAACTTTTTTTTTTTTTTTTTCTAGAAATCCGAATAGCGACTCCACTATTTGTCTCTTTCTTATTCTACTTCTTATCTCCTTTCATAGGCCCTGTTTATGAAAATTCTAGTATATTCTGGAAACAGTTTGACAATTTTTTCTTCAATACGTCTTTATATAGTAATCCCCTTTTTTTCCATGAAACCGTAAAGATGCCGTAGTCATTTTTTCCTTTTCCCCGTTTAGACGCTGATTACATTTTTTTTAAAATCTTCCATTATTATGCCATTTAGGTTTCTTCTCTGTATAAGCGATGGAATTGTGTTTTTTATCCTACTTTTGACTACTATTCACCTTCAGGCATCAGATTACTGAACTCTGAAGGCTTTCCTTTTTAGGAACTTTTAAATTATTCTAAACTCGTTAATAAAATGAGTGATAAATCTACTGTTTCTTCTCATTCATTTATCAAGATCTATGCCGAAAATATTTTTTGACTCTTTGTTCTGACAATTTTCCAATGCTCAGCAAAACAAATGTCCCAAATTGCTTTCTTTTAAGAAAATGTCAAGTTGTTCCAGAGAAACTGAACTGTTTTTTTCCATTTGAAGCCTCTACGAAACCTGCTTCACTTTTTTTCTTTAATTACGCAATCTAACCTAAAATGGTTCTATTATGGACTAATTTTTTCGTTTTACGCATAAAGTGCATTTTATAAACCAAATCCGTTCGATTACAATATCGGGAAAAGGAAACTGCTCCAAACCGCTTTTTTTTAAGAAAAAGTTTCTGGTTTGTTCCAGAAGAATATAACATTTTTTCTATTTCAAGATTTTATTACGAACAACACTTTTTTTTACTGTTACTTTCACAACCTAACCTCAAAACGTTCTATTGTCTTGTATTTTCCCTTGAATCTAACAAAGCATGCAAAATGCATTTCACTCTTCTTTTTTCTATTTTTTCGTAAAACTTCGTCTCGATTGTTCGTTGGACGGAGAAAAAGAAAACTGTACTTTTTCTAGGAATTATCAACCTATTCGTAAAATTGTTCGGTTTTCGGCTTTAAAAACACGAGAAGGTTTTCCAACTCTTTGTTAGTCTTTTTCTTTTTTCAAGGCACCTTTTAAATACCTTTCATAATCGCAGTCTAGCCTAAAATTAATTTTTTAAAAACTCTGGCGTTTCAAGCATTAAGCCAACGTAGCCACGAAAGCCCGGTATTTTTTCAGAAGGTTTCAATTTTTGAAAATTGCTGTCTTTTCAGGCTACTTTCTCTCTACAGGAATATTAGTAAAATGTGCAAAATACTGGCTCTCTATTTTCCACTCCACATACCTCGGACCCTTTCCAATTCAGTTATTTCATTTTTTTAAAGAAAATTTCAATCGCCAAATAAACTATTTTTTCGCTTTTAAACATAAAAGACGTCTTTGACAAAACCATTCCTTCTTTCTAGAAAATTCTATTAAAAAGTATTTTTTCTGGATTCATACCAACGCCTTGCTAACTGTGCTTTCCATGCCTTAGAAATTTCATTTCTATTCTAGAATAATTTTGCTATTGACAATTTCTTTTTTCCAGCTTTCAAGCAAATATGAAAAAATAAAAACTTAATTCTAAGTTATATTCTTCTTTACGTTGTTCGCAATTTCATTTACAGGCCGGGGATTGTGCAATATGTTTTTTCCATTAACACATAATTGCGACAAGCCACGGCCTTCAAATAAACATGCTTCTCTTTACTGTGTCACTTACCCAAAAGGATCAAAGAGAAAAAAAAAATGTTTTTTTTTCTTTAAATGCCCAGAGCATAACCTCAAATTGCACTTTATTGTTTGGCGGCAAGTTAAAAAGAGCCTTTTGTTTCCATTCGGCGCAACAATTCTTAGAAAAAGAAATCATTAGCAAAAAAAATTAATGATAATTATATTGTAATTTTATATATAACTTGCCACTCGCGTTCCGAAGTTGGCATGTGTATTCGGCAAAGTTCTTCAGTAAATTGAAGCAAAGCGATGTTCCGTTAAAACGGTAAATACCAGCGCAATTTGCTTCTTCGATTCTATTTCTTTTCTTTTGTCTAAGAATGTTTGATTGCTTTGAATTTCAAATAACAAATGAATATGAAAATCTCTTTTGAAAATTAGGCAAATGTGTGCCAAACGTAACACAAGGAAATTATTTAGAGTTACCAACTGTAAAAGAAATTTTTCAGGGTTTTCGCTTCAATTTCTCTTTGTGAAAAGTAATAATTACATAAATATATCGTAAAAATTTGTACACTTCTTAATACTATGTAAATATATACGATCGATTGCAGTGAGAAAAAGAAACTTTATTGTACTTAAAATATACATATGAAAATCATTAAAAACTAATATCTTGTTATAGTTTATACAACAATAATGGCAAATTTCCTAATACGATATTTATAAAAAATATGACTTCACCTGAAGTAAGTTCACTGCCGCGCTCACTGCGTGCCCTTATAAGATGAAAGATTTCTTTCGTTTCTTTATTGAACTTTTTAACAAACAAACCTTTACGTGATAAATACGTTCAAACTTTTTGTTTTTTTACTTTTTCTCCTCTTTTCTACTGCAAAGATGATGTTTGAATAGAACTACGGCAAGAGAAAACTTTATATCGTAATAATAGTCCAAACGAGCACGCGGGACAGATGGAAATGAAACAATTTAAGATAATATGTTTTTACGTCTCTTCCTACCATATCAATTTTACTTATCAAGCTTTTGGATTGAAATTGTCATTTGATCTAATTTGATGTTCCTGGGCTACGGTATTTCCTTCGATGCCTGAAAATTCGCTGATCTTATTTCGAGTTTGAAAACGTGACTGAAGAGTTCTTCATTTCGCAAGTAATAATAAAACATATGCTCATTAGCCATTGCGACCTTACATAGTAATCTCCCTCTGTGAGATTTTTCAATACTTACTATTCTGTATGATTTTTGTAAATTTATATGAACCAATTTCTCAATTTTCAAGTTCATTAGATATTGTTGTTGCAAATTCTAATATTTATTTTCGTTTGCCCTGTTTGTGTATAGTTTGCATTTTATTAACAAAGAAATAAAGTAATAATATTAATATTAATTCATTAAGTAATTAGGCCACCCGGAAATATATTTTTCTTTTTTTCGGTCCCAAAACCGGCGCCAGAATCGCTTCGTACAAAGGAGTGTGTGAGAATATGAAGAAACTTTTAGCCAGAGACCTGATTATTAAAATTAATTCATTAAATTATTTAAACTAATAATAAATTAAATTTCCGTAACGTTCCGTAATATTAATTAGGACTTTATTAGGGTCAAAGAATTAGCTTATTTTTTTCGGTTAGTTTTTACTATTTAAGAGATGAGAACCGAGTGGTGGATAATATTAAAAAGATTGAAAAGAATAATAGTATATAATATAATATATATATATATATATATATATATATATATATACATATATATATATATATATACATATATATATATTCTCAGAATAAAATCAACTTTACGGNTATATATATATATATATATATATATATATATACATATATATATATATATATACATATATATATATTCTCAGAATAAAATCAACTTTACGGTGGGTTTTGAAAACACGAAATGCGAATGATTTGACAGCGGAAAGGTTAAAAGTTTTTATTTTTTTTATGATTTGTGGGATTAGTGAAAATGTAAAATTTTTAGGAGTGCAAAAATTCTACTTGTTCGGTTTGCCTTTTACAAACATCCCTGTCTTCAGTAATTTTTTAAATATCTGATCAACGTAATAGAAGAATAGAAGAAAATAGAAGAATATCTATTCTTCCTCTTAGTTTTCTATAAACAAATGTGAATAATTAATAGTTGCAAAAATTAGTATATTCTTTAATATTGGATTAATAAAGCTGGCAGTGCTTTACAATTATTTATTTATTGTAATCTTGGTTTTATAAAATCTTGGTTGTATAGAATAAAATAAAAAGGCTCTCGATGGTGTTATAAAAGTTAAGCAGATTATAAAGATTAACAAAATTGTCATCTTTTTATAAATTTGTTGTTTATGTTTACATCAATTTTTTAACCCGAAAACGAAAATGATGTCTCATTATGTCAGTGCCCTTACCCACAGAGGTACTCGATAGAAGACAATAGATGATGAGGGTTCAGTTTTCTATTCAAAAAGAAGTTTTTTTTACTTTAGTGACTGAAACGTGAGCCAAAACGTTGTCCCACAATTGTATGGCAATAGCTATTATGCGGTTATTCTGTACACCCAAGAATATGTGGCTTGCAAAATTCCTATTCCTCTTGGGCGTGCCAGAGTCAGTTTTTCTATTATTATACCCTACACTACACGTGGTACATGAAGTTGGCATCCATGTATGTAATGCACAGAAGGGCTTAAGAGAGTCCCACCTTTTATTATACCGAAGTATTCAAAACCATTTTCTGAATTTATGTCTAGCCTGTCTGTCCATCTGAATTCCGCCCATGAAAACATGTGCTCAAGCTACAGTTCGCAATTTTTGGGATATTTTGATGAAATTTAGTACATTAACGTGCTTTGACCTAAGGACGAGTGCTATGGGAAATGGTTGGGATCCGTCTACTTCTTGGGCCAGTCTCCAAGTAACGCCTAATTCTGAATTCTGGTTATATGGGGAAAAATTGCAATTTTCAAAATGTCTCGGCAAAAGTGACTAAGTAGTAGTATTTCCAAATTGGTGTGAAAACTTTAGACCACCTGGTACAATTTTTTGAACACCCCCTCATATAACCATTGCTAGAATAATTGAAGCTTTACATGGTAAAAAGGTCAAATTTCCAATATTTTATGGTGAAAATTAGCGCACAGTTGTAAATTGACAAAGAAATCTACCTTAACGAATTTGGACCGCGTAAAGTATTAATTTGACTATCATTTTTTACTCCGCTCTCATGCTCTCAATGCATTGTAATGCAAAAGTTGGCCATAATGGTTGTAAAAAGCGTTTGATTCTTTCTCTTGAGTTTTCAGAGCCCCGATATGTTACTTCCACTCACTTACATATATGCACAAATGAAATGGAGCTTCATTACTCAAAATAATTTTATTTTAAAAAATCGTAATTTTATTCGTCATCTTCTGACACTTCGCCTAGAAAACTGTCTACTTTGACGTAAGAAATGAAACTTAAGAAAAGAAATTACAAGGTCAAATAAAAATCCAACATACCACGAGTATGCGTTATGTTATACGATGAACAGAACAGAACTCGTCAATTGGAGTGAATCGATTTTGCCAAATATTTATAGAAATCGGCATTGGGTACGTCTTAAATTACATGCACATTCTTAATAAGCATGAACAGCCGAGTCTTCTTCGTTGCCTGGCTCTCGTGGCTACGAAATTTTGTCTGAAATTTTTTATAACTCTGTCAGATTGAACTCAAAAGCTAAAAATATTCGTCTATGTGTAAACTCAAACCTAACACAAAACTACTAACGAGTGTTCAAGGACTCAATTTAAGTAGAATACGATCTCTTTCTCGCAGCATTTAGTAATTTTTATATTCCATAGCTTATTGATAAGATTATGCCTTCAGTTAATTCTAACTGGTATACAAATGAGGTACGGTGTACTCACGCCCTATTATTCAAAAAATATAAAAAACTAAAAACCTAAGAAGGAAGCAGAAGAAATCTACACCAAAAAATTTAGAAAGAAGCAGATATCTACACCAAAAAAACTTAGAAAGAAAAAGAAACCTACATCAAAAAACTAAAATATCTTAATACAAGTAAGAAAGTTATATTCGGCGGGAGTCGAATCTCGTATAACCACAGATATGTTTTTCGCATTCTGCTCTCCAAGTTCTTTTATTTGGTACCCATATCGCTGGTATTATTAAGACATCTATCATATGTTGTATGGTTAACCTCTTGGCAATAATCTCCCAAAAAAATGAGGTGCCAGTTTTTTACATTTAATGTCTCATGCAAATAAGTTTATTAAGCATTTTTTAAATTTTTTCGATACCAATTTTAGTCTTTTTACAGAAAATAAAGTTTCTTTCTCAACATTATTGAATCTTCAAACAACATTTAATTGTTTCATGTCCATTTCATTTCCATTGTATGAAAATTTTGTTGCTATATTGGCAGACACACAAGATACTAAACGTAAATATAATTTGTTTTTTGCACAGATTAAAATTTAGTTGCTCTAGAAGAAAAACAAAAACTTCGGTGCGGCTGTGATTGACTTAGAGATGGATAAATCAGAACACCGAACAATTGTACGGTTTTTAACTCTGAACGATTATTCAGCAAATGAAATACACAAACGAATGGTGGAAGTTTACAATGAATCTGCTCCAGAATTTTTGACAGTTAGGAAATGGATGGCCGAATTTAAGCGCGGTTGTAGTTCGGTCGAAGATGATCCACCAGAAAAAGTTCCTAAAATTGAGGATACAGAGGAATAAAAATAGCAAACATCTGTTTGTGATTATTATTATAATAATGTGTTTAGATATTTGATAAGAAAAGCAATAAATGCTGAGTTTCCCTTTTTTTTCTTAAATTGTTTACATTACGCGTTGCCATATCTAAATAATTTTTTGTAAGCATATAACAACAAAACTTTTTTGGTTGGCAAACTATTGTATATTTGTTAATTCATAAGAACTGTATTTATTTAAACAATTTCATTTTTGAAATTTGGATGTAAGAGGTTTTTCTCGAAATGCATACAATAAAACAAAAAAAGTCATGTCACTTGTGCACATTTTAATATTTGTTTAGATTAATAATTAATTTTCTTTTATAAATTTAATTTTAATAATTTTTATTTCTTCGCGATTTCGGTTTCCGGACTTTCATTGCCGAAATCCAATAAATCGAGTTGCAAACGCAATATTTCCGGTTTATCTAATTCAAATTTTTTTTCATATTCCTCCATCATTTTCATAAGTTGTGTACGCTGTAGTGCGATCTCTTCTAGTTTCTTACGATGCTCAATATTCTCTTGCAATACTTGATCCAATTGGTCCCTTTGATAATCCAATTGAAGTTGTAAGTAACGTATCCGATTTCCATTTAATTGCATGCGTATCGGTCGTGTGAGCTCCTCGGGAGATTTATTCCATATTTTCCTAAATATATTATAAAAAAGAATTTCAAGAAGCAACTTGTAAAACTTCCAATCTTTCAGTAAATTTACCAATCTTTCCCTTCGTATTCTTTAAATTTCTCTTTGTACATCTCCAAAGATATTAAACTTTCCGAAACACCGCTGCTCAACCAGAAATCATTCCACTTTTTTAGCAGTTTCTCTAACAACTTCTGACGCATATGTTCAATTACACTTTCCATGTTTTTTATTTGAACTTCATCATTCTTTAAGAGTACTCTGTTAAATGGCTCCAGATGTTCAACATTTAAAGAAAACATCATTTCGCGGTATAATTGTTCGTATGTTTTTCGTGCATTTTCGCCAAAATCCTTAAAGCGATCATACTGAGCTACTAGGTCTTGTTGTGTTGTGGCTTTATTCTCGCCTTCCGTTTGAGTAGACATGATATTGTTTACTTTATTTAATTTTATTAGTTTTATGAAAATTACAATAATTGCTTCTATTTCTTTTTTTGGAGAATTACCAGAGTCGAATTTTTTCTCAATTCTGTTTTGGAACTAACAGTGTTGCCCTCTTTGTCCTTTAATCTATTACAATTCTACATTTGTGCTTTTGTCATTTCTCTCTTGGCAATAGACGCCATTTGCAATTTCTATGTTACTTACTCGCGCATTTTTTCTTAGTTGTTTTTTCCGCTTGTTTTGTGTAAGTGAAGCCGCATAAAGAATTTATGTTCTTTTATTGAAGAGAAAAAAAACGGAAAATATTGAAAAAAAATTCTACTAAATACAGAAAAATAGAAAAAAGCAAAAATTTAAGTGTGAAGTGTTTGCAAAAATTAATACAAATCTAAATCTCTTTTGTTTTAAGGCAAATAGTTGAGTCAAATCAAAGGTGAGTAGAGTATGTACAGCTTGAGGAAAAAGAATTTAAGAAAAAATGTGTGAAAAACGTAACAAATCGTGCAACAATCAACAAAATGGCATTAATTACTTAAGAAATGAATAGAATTTCATCAATTTAGTATTTTCTCTCTCTTTATATATATATATATATATATATGTGTGTACGACTTATATCAAATTGCTTTGATATTGTTTGCCTCGCGTATTGCTTGCCCTCATAATAATTGGCAAATCAACGCTTCAGTGCCTTTTGGAAGCTTCTTTTATATTGTAAACTGCTGCCACTGGTTTTTGGTGCTATTATTGTGTAGTTTTTTTGTTTTTTTTTTTTGTTTTTAACTTGAGTGTATTCTAGTTTTTATCGGAGCAATCTTTCTTTCTTTTTTCTGCTTTGTCATCTTAGGTTCACTAAAGACACCCAACCACCTAATTTTAATAGCATAAATAAATGTTTATATATATATATATACGTATATATATATATATATATATATATCACTATTCCTTCTTAGTCGTTGTAAAATTTTTTCCTCGTGTTTCTATACAGAGATTCATTTTATTCGCCCGGTTTATTTTTTCTTGAAAAATTTGTGCTTTAGCCTCTGTATACTTAGGTGTTTTCTTTACGCAAGCGTTAAATGAAATGTAATCAGTGTTGCATCGTGTCTGACAACTGGTAAAGAAGTAATTATTCAAAATGATTTATGACATTAAGTGTTATTTAAAATGTGCGCCCTTATTAAAAAAATACTGGCGACATTTTGGGAATCATTTATTTACATATCAGGATATAAATATTATAGAACGTTTTCGTTATTACCTCGATCACGTGCTTATATTTAGTGATAAGCAGCTACCTATCATCATTCTGTCTTCGGTAAAAAGAAGTTTTTTTCTTCTTCGTTAACACTTCACATATGGATAGTGAATTTTTTTTCCTTTACGCAATGCTTATGTTATTTGTTAATTAGTTTTGGCTCAAGAGTTTGACGGAATTTCGTATCGAAATTCAGACTCGTTCATTTAATTGTCTTTTTGGCTTAAGGTTTTCGGTTCATATCGTGAAGTTTGCTCTTTACGTGTTCTATGAGAAATTGGAAAGCATATATAAAACATGAATTATAAAGCGAAGACAAGTAAATCCGCAACTATTGTGTGCATAGCATTTATTCGTCTTTCCGGAATATGGAAATTTCTCTGATTAGATTCAAAGTTGAAACAGATATGGAAACCTAACTACAAATACATGCGCAAAAGCCCTTCTTAAAATTTTGCAAAAATGTTAAAGAAGAAGAAGAAAGAAATAAGAATTTCTGAAAAGTTTGAATGTATACGTTATATAAACGTACTTTTACGGTACTTGTATCCGTGAGTGTTAATCATCTTTTTCAGAGAAAAATTTGTTTTTCAAATTTTTGAAACTTTTTTAAAGCACATGCACAAGCATCTCTTTTTTTTACAGCTAACTCATAGAATGTATTAGATACGTTAAATATCTATCAAGCATCAGAAATCTTATAAACTATGGGTATTCTGAGTAGAAGAACCGATTTGACTATGCACATATATCTGTCCGATCGTCAACTGAGGTTATGATTGTCGGCTAAAAGATTGGGCTTGGATGTGAATCGCTTCTGCACATTTCTGTCAGGTCAATTTCGAAGTCTATCAATATTTATTTTGAGGATTCGCCTACAAATAGCAGAAATGTTTCTTACGATATTAAGGTCAAAATTATTTAAAGTAGAGTTCCCTTTGACGTTGTGAATACACCCGCCTAGTTCTGTTTTCGCTTCCTTCAAAAAGAGAAGAACAAGGTCAAGTATATGGGTTATAGGATTGGCTTAAAATTACCGCTTCCCTTAATCTCGTTTGGAATGGTAATTTCTTTCCCCTCATTTATATCAAATAATAATACACGATAACGATCAAATCAATCGGTAATTTTGTTTGGATGCAGTAGAAACCCAATCTGTAAAGCAAATCGGGAAGATGGTTAACTTCTTCAAATGAGGTCGTAACTGCGACGTTGAAACTCTGTTAAGCTATTAAATTTATCGTCAATTTTTTTCTATTCATTTTTTTTTTTTCTTAAGTGCTTTGAAGTTCCGATAAACTGTTTTCTTGGACTCAAATATGAATCGGGGCTCGTTCGCTCAAAATTAGCAAAGTTTTCCTGTAAGATGACTTGAGATTTCGATTAATTCGTTCAATTAAGCAGTTAACTGTGTTGACCTCTTCAGCGATACACTAGTAGGCTCTTTCAACACAGTGTGTGTGTAGTACGAAATCACTTTGCAATGCGACGATTTGACAAAATGACAAAAATATTTTCTAGAATACATTATTATGACAAGTACGTATGCATAGAGATAATATTTTGATAAGTGAAACCGATAAGGACGAATGGACGGATCATGACGTGTGTAGTCGTCATGCATACTTAACTTGTTAAGATAGAGACAAATTCTGTAAACTGTCATAAGGAAATTTCTTTGTACTTATTTTTTTAAAATGCTTGCGATGCCTGGATTCTTACCTAGAATTAATGAAAGCCCGATGTGCAACACAAACGGCGAAGTCGGTTAAGTTCTGATAGGAATGTTCAGCACTTTTTTCACGAGGTTATATTAAATTTGTGTGAATGTATGCAACACCTACATCGATCCATGAAGTGCTGCTACTTGAAGTGCTCCGGCTTGAATTCTTTTTTCAATTTAAAGGCTAAAATTTTGTATATATTTCGCGTTATGGGCCGAAGGTGAACTCTATTGAAAATGATTCGAATCGGATCACTTTTTCGGCCACTTCGCCTGCCAAGCCTTAGTTTGAAAAGTCGTTTTATCAATAAGTCTGCGAAACGACATGGTGTAGGGTAATTAAAGGTTGGTCGGGTCGTGGCCACCATAATGTTTCTAATTATTTTCAACTTGCTTCCAAATTCGTTTAGCCGCCTTCTCAGTATTCATTAAAATCATGAGTAAGCTGCCTAACAAAAATAAACCAAAAAAAAAAAAAAACGTGATTACAATTGAGAAAATAAACGATGTGAGTAATGATCGTCTTTGTCAGTCAATTAGTAATGTTTTTGCAGGCATCAGTTTCACTCTTCTGCTCTTTTGTCGATTCGATGTCATAGAATTGGATAAAATTGAGTGAAACTGTACAGATGGGCTTCCGGGCCTGGCATAATCTAATTGAAACTTTAAAACCTTTCTAAAGGAACAGTCAAATCTTATGAATTAATTCAAATGAATCAAAAAACATTTACTCTGCTTTGGAGTCATCCCCTTTTGATTTTCATTCTTCTCCAATGACTTTCAAATTCGTTTAGTCCATATTTGAATTTATTTTCCTAAAGGTCTTTAAAATTTGGAAGAAACTCCTGCCTTTTGTTATTCGATGCTTGGGATGGGTAAATCGATTAAGCTCTTGTAGTAAGTCCTACCGTTTCATCATCGTTGTAGAAGCATTCTGGAAAAACAGTTTACATTCACCATCGAAATAGCAAGTTGTAGCAAAATCCAAAGTTTTCTGGATGGACGGACGGACGGACGGACGGACGAATATGGCTATAGGGACTTGATATCTTCATTTGATGGACTTGGGGGAGGAACAGAGTGGGGTGGGACATACAAACAAGAAAAACATTTGGAAAAATTCATTCTAAATTGTATATAATATTATGTTTATGTCATGTATTGACCTTTTGCTGTTTAATCTTCGCAGGGATCACATCTGCCTTTGTGTGTTCTCTCCCTCTATGCAAAAGTGAAGAAATTTTTAATGTGAGAAATATTTTCTGTTTCATTAACAAATGAATCATAAAATTCTTTGTAATTTATTTTAGGCAAATAGACAGACAGACAGACAGACAGACATACGAACAAACATATCTGCTTAGGTCATGTTTAGGTATTTAAAGTAATTGCTTTTGCTATTGATGATGTGTGCAGTTGTCGATAAGATTATGTGCATATTTATCGTTTGTTTATACTGATTCCGACAGGTTGGCCGATGTTCAAGCAAATTCGGTTCATATTTTTTTTTTTTTTTAGTTTAGTTTAATTTAGTTTATTTATTTAACTACATTTGTTAGCGGGCACACGCACACACGCACGCACACGATTCTTCTGCACTAATATACTCAAATATTGCTCTGTTTTCATGTATATGTTTTTTTTTTTTTTATGTTGTTGTTTTTTTATGTTGTTGTTATGTTGTTCTTGTGTATTCGCATTATTATTAATAAATAAATTCATTTAGTA
>KK502876.1:72535-85861 GCA_000688735.1 Glossina austeni | reverse complement strand
TCCTTAATAAAATAAATTTGTTTTCATACTGTAAGCTTATGTTACGTTTGTACGGATGTATGCAACACTCAGAATAAGTTTCTGAATCGATCGGTTTCCCAAGTCCCCAAGCTGGGCATTTCATACATTCATCTAAGTTTGTCCGTCCGTCTGTTTTTTTATGTTCCACTTCCAGTTCGCAAGTGTGAAGATATTTTGATGAAATTTCGTAAACTGGAGTGTTTTGGTTCAAAGACGAACACTATTGAAAATGGTTCGGATCGGATCACTGTTTCCATCACTCGCCATATAAAGTTTATTTTGAAAAGTCACAGTTATATGAATAACTGTGTTAGGTGAAGCGGTGTACGGTGTGTAGGGCCGCGTATCGATCAAAAAGCAAAAAACTGAAAGACTTAGCTACTAATTGCTTCGTGTTTTGAAAAGTCATTGTATGGCTAACTGTACTTTCTGTTTTTACTTTTGTTTATGTGCATTTTATGATTGATGTTCATCCTAAGACGAATCTGACTTTCTTGATATTTATTATATAAGTTATTATGCCTCACCTTTTTTTGCTTATATTTAACAAAAACATTATTTATTGTCCGTGTATTTATTATTAACATATGTAAAAATATTTCGAATTAATGCAAACTTGTATTCAAAAAGGTTTTTACATATCTACTGATATGTCTTCTAGCGGTAAAAGACTTATAAAAAATGGTTTTTTAATAAAGAGAATTGTATATATTTCCCTATTAAGGCAAGGCCTTGAAAAAATGAACATAAACTTGATGCACTCAGTTCATGTATTCCTTTCAATTCGAACTCTTATTGGTTGTAATCTTTAAAATTTAACTAAAGCGTATTATTGTTCAGATCAATATATTTTCTTTCAATTGTTTTTAGATTTTAACAAATTTTTTTTATTAAATTAAAATTTTTTAATTTTTTAATTTAAAAAAGGTTTTTTTTTTTTTTTGTTTAAAAAAAATCATTAAATTAAAATTTATGAAAATTTTTATATCCAAAAATGTAGTTAAGTTGAAGAGCTTTTTACATTTATCCCATACATAAATACAACAACCACGATAAATATGCGTTAGACGGCAAAAGGTTGTTGTGTTGCACGGGACAGAAAAAAGAAGAAAAAAAAAAAAAAACCAGCAGAGAAAGGAAGCGTATATTGACAAAGTAATCGTCATGTGATTATATTGACAGTTAAGCGTAGGACAGCCACTGATATTAGTGGTGGTTGGTTGATTGTGGCGTTGGTGATGATTATTGTGGACAATTTTGTAAAATATGCACTCGAAGAAGATCGACTAAGAGACAAGCAGACAGAATGACAGACAGACGGACAGGTAGTTGGTCACACAGCAACTCCTATAGCAATTATATTGATATCTATAAAAACGTGTATGCGACACAGTACAGTCGACTTTGTCGATGGATCCATAACATATTTTGTGCGGATGTATTTGTGTTTAGTATGTTACACGACGAAAGTGTTCGACCTAACTAACTACTCATCCGGACATTTGACAAAACAATATATATAGGTGTGTGTGTATGTGTGTGTACGTGTGTACGTGTGTACGTATATACAAACATACATACACGTGTACATAATAACAGAGGGCCAGCCTAACTAAACGCGCAAACGAACTATCTTTCTGTCTATCTATCCATAGCCATAATTACGGTATTTGTGTAGAGATATAAGTTTGCCGTTTGTCGTTTACAATGTTTTCTTTTTTTTTTTTTTCTTTTTTTTCCTTTCTTCCATTATGTGTACGCTTGTATTATGCGGTTTCAGTGGTGGGCTTTCAAAACTGTAATATACACTTACAAGCAATAACAATTTTGTCATAGGGAAATACGAAAAATGTTTACTTCCATAACCATACATATCGAAAGGTATGCTAAACTTTTTATTCACTTTGTACTTCAGGACGCACGCAAAATAAATACTCTATAAAGCATGCTTTTAGTCCTCATCAAAGTGTAATTCTCCTGGGGATTCCATAAAATTGCTTATTACAGGACAAGCAATTACGGTTAAGTGTTATATTCTTAGTATTGTTTTGATCAGTATATATGTATATAGATAATCTTCAAATCCACTGTGCGTCACACGGCCCACTATCAGATACCGTAGATCACTCGAGACTTCAAAAAGAAAGGAACTAATATTTTATATTATCTTGCACGCAAACTTTTATCGAATGCATAGCCAAAGCAATCAAAATAGTAATCGGGGTGTATCTGTTCCAGAATCGAAAACATTTTCGCACTGAACTTGTTTGATGACTTTGTGAAATAGTCGTGTGTATCTGGCTTTGCGTTAATATCCGCTACAAACTATTCGTTAAGTTTTCGCCTTACTGAGGACCATGCGCGACTAATTTCAATGCGATTTGGTTAGCCCCGACTTCGGGNTATAGCATCGCTCATAGAATATGCGATCAAATTTTTGTACATTTATTTGCTGTAGCTTAATGAGCAAAATGAGCAAAAAATCAAATTTTCATAGCTTTTGAAAAGCAGAGGTATTCTCAGTTTATGTGGTGCTGTGGGCGTGCCCTTCGACCGATTTAGCCCATTTTCAATACCAACGTGCGTGGAGGAATTTTCAATGTTTCGGTCAAATTTGAAGTCGGCCAGGGCAATGTTTACAACAGACATTACACAGACGGACAGACGGACCTACAAAAATCGATTGACAGTTCGATGCTTTGCGGGTTCTCTGATGCTTCCTTCTGGGCGTTGCAAACGTTTTGAGAAAATGAATGCACCCTTCCGTCCGTCGGTGATGGGTATAAATAAAAATACATTTTCTTTACATTTCTTATTCTCTCAGTGTATATGATTTCAGTTTTTTATACAAAAACAAAACCTGTACTCGAATATAAACAAAATTGAAAATAATTTTGTATAACTGCTTCTAATGGCTATAAATTTAAACCGACAGTAAATCCCATTAATCGCATATTTAAAACAGTTTTATCTGATGGGTATGATGAAAAAGTGTCACTCACTTGTCGTTTTTTTTTTTTTATAATTTCATTATAAATAAATATTGGGATTAATTAAAATCAATATAAATGGAAGTTGAAATTAGATGAAATGTTGTTTACAAAAAAAAAAAAATTGTTTTCAAAAAATTGATTTCAATGGAGAAGACGATGACAAAGCAATTACCATAGTCATGAAATTATTTACTAAAATTGTTTTACTATCTACAACGACCAATATTAGCCAAAAGCATAGACCTCATGCGGGTCAGCGCTTCGGTGATTTGGTTCGTTCGTCTCGCCAAGTAATGCAAAAATTTCAAACTTCACCTTGACTTGCGGAACAGGTGTGCTGCTCAATATCGCATATGAATGCACTATGTATGTAATCATTTTATAAACAAGTCTTTAATAGCTGAAACGATCCGAAAATATTAATAATGCTCTTGAATCATTTGTCTTCTTTTTGTAGCAGATAATAAATTTAAATTTTGAAAAAAAAAAAAAAAAAAAAAAAAATGACTACAAATGTTTTGCTTAAAAATGATTCCAGTTAGCTTTTAGATTAAAATTAGCTGAGATAGTTGCTTATCACGATGATTTGAAAATTTTTTGATTTCTTTATAAACACCCAAAGGCAAATTAACAGCTTCACTGCGATCTTTTCCTTTTTTTGATGCAAATTGACAACAATTTCGCTTCTTTTCGGAAGCCCAGTGAAGTCAAGTTCTCTAATCCATTGCAGCTTTTGAGAATTTTTTTTTTTTTTTTTTTTGTGCAATTTCTTAATCCAAAGAATTTTCATATCTTTGGTACTGACTATTGATTCTTACGCCTTTTTATATCGTGCATCAGTTGCGGAACAAGAGTATATTAAGGGTGTGCAGCATGTATGCAACACATGCTGCCAAAGGATTTGAAATACACTCATCTTTTGTAGTACCGATCGATTTGAAAGTGACAATTGCAAAGGTTGTCTGTCCGTCCGCCCGTCCGCCCGCCCGCCCGTCCGTCTGTCCGTGCGCGTTTTTCTGGTATCACAGGGGAAACACTATTGAAAATGATTTCGATCGGATTATTTTTTCGATCACTCCCCATATAATGCCTTACTCTGAACTGTAAAGTGGCGTAGCGTACAGGCCCGTGGCCCATTAAAATGTTTCCAATTGTTTTTGTTTCAATTAATCCGGTATTTCTACACCACTTGTGGTGGTATAAGGATGTATTAAGTTTGTGTGGATGTGTGCATTATCCAAAAAGATTTGAGATGCGTTCCTCTTTTATTGTACCGACTGAATTAGAATCAGCTTCTGAACCGACCTAAGCTTGTCTGTCCATCCACATGTTGGTCTGTTTTGTTTCCTTTAACCTACAGGTCGCAATTTTTGAGATATTTTAATGAAATTTGGTCCACTTACATGTTTTGACCCTAGGAAATGAAAATGGTTTCAATCGGATCACTTTTTCGACGACTCTGCGCTGAACGTCCTATTCCGAAAAGTTGTTATATGGAAAAAAATTGCAATTTTCAAAATTTCTAGGCAAACGTGGATAAGAAGTAATATTTCGGCATTCTGAATTGGTATGAAAACTTTGGACCGGCTGGGGCATTTTTTGAACCCGCTCTCATGTGAGGAAAACTGAAGTTCATACGATAAAAAGGTACAATTTTCAACGATTCATAATGAAAATTATATCATAATAGTAATTTAATATAAAACAATTAATTGTACCAAATTTGGATCATTTCGGCCTTTTTTTGGATCCTATCCTAATAAGGATTTTCACGAAAATTAATCCATTGTAGAACAGAAAATTCTGAATTTAATATGTGGTGATGAAAATTGACCCATAATAGTGATTTCATACAAACATACGCTATACAAAATAGGGACCATCTGCGCCTATTTTTGAATCCCGCCTTATGTAAGGATTAAACTTGTACTACATTAGATCGCGTTTCCCCATACAAAAAGGCACATGAAAAATAGGCCTTTTTGGGCTCTATCATAAAAATGAAGATTGCCTTAGGCAATGTGGTATAGGGTATTTAATGGTCGACCTTGCCCGACTATAATGTTCTTACTTGTTTTATTTTTGGAATAATCGTAAAATTCGCTCTACAAATTGATTATATTAAGATCGAAACGAAACTCATTCAACAACAAATTTAATNCGTCTCTAGAAACCCACATGTAATGCGGTAAGAGTAAAATAAATATACGCTTTCAATATTGATGTGTAATAACAGCAGGAATGCCGGTGTTTTCCTTTTCCTTTTTTTTTTTCATTTTTCATTTTTTCATTTTGTAAAGCAAATCGTCCTGCCGAGCAAGGCTGTGCAACGCTCAATAGTCCTTTAACTATGAATATCATATTTTATGTTGCGGTCTCTTTCCAAGCCATCCCATGGTTATTTGCTCTTCCTCTTTGTTCGGAGGTGTAACTTAATAAACAATTAAAGAGAGGATTTTCAATAATAAAAACGCCTAAATAGAACTTTTTTCTTTTTTTAGGTTTTTTCAAAATCTACGTCGCTAGGGTGATGGGTAGCAAGCAGATGATGTATCATTGATTGCGAAAATTTTTCTACTATGTATGTAAATTTAAATATGCAAAATTGTTCAAAGAAGGAATTTATTAAAAAAAAATATCCTTTT
This sequence comes from Glossina austeni, assembly GCA_000688735.1. Lineage (NCBI taxonomy): Eukaryota > Metazoa > Arthropoda > Insecta > Diptera > Glossinidae > Glossina > Glossina austeni. Next base: position 80,202 of record KK502876.1, on the reverse strand, counting down.
GGTTGATATAAAAGGAGAGACTGTGACTGGAATCCGAAAAAAAAAAAAAAAAAAAATTTATTTTTGCTTTGAAAAATGTTTTGTACTATTATTAATTTTATTTTTATTATTAATTTGGCCAGAGAATAAATTCTATTAGTGAAGTGTAAGGCTATCGGTTTCATTGAAAATTCTACCGCACTTGAGATTTGACTCCACGACCATTGAGTTGTTAGTCGAGACTCTTTGACTACTCGGCCACACAGGGGAAGAATGTTTTATACATTTTTCTATTCACTACAATATTTTAATTAAAAAAACTATTTATTTATTCACCAATACCTAGTTTGTACCCTTCAAAGTAATCCCTCTTAGATAGAATAACAATACACTTGTGCCAGGGTTTTTTTTCGATACTCGAAGCACTTCTGCTTCGCCTTTTTCAGCGATGCCGTCTTTATCTTCTTAATCGTGGCTGAACTGCGTGCTTTCATGGATGTCTTCAGCTTTGGAGGGACGCAGAGCCAAGGCCCGTGAATATGTTATGATTACATTTTTGTTTTTGGCCAAAAAATTACCAGCAAGCAATGACTAGTAAGCTGATGCCTTATCGTGATGCAATGTCCATGGCTGGCTGATTATGGTCGTTTTTTTCGTATTATTTCACGCAAACCGCGCATAACCTTAAGGTGATATTGCTTATTGACCGTACGATCTACTGGCAAGAATTTACGATACGCACCACACTATTATAATCGAAGAAAGTAGGGAGCAAAGTCGAACTTTCTGCTTTCGGTCTTGGCTTTCGGCCTTGGGATGATTGGGCTTTAGTTTTCACGTCATAATCATATAACCATTTTTCGTCACACTGGATCGACTTAAGCATGTCCGTCTGTCTTTCTGTGCAAGTGTAAACTTTCTTCTGCCAGCAAAAAGGAAGCTGTGGGCTTGAAACTTAGCAAATCGTTGGAAGTTCTTCCGGGTACGTTGGGTCAAATCGTTTGAAAGATGAGCCTAGCGTTGAATTGCGTAAATTGAGCACATCTCTATTTTCGCAGAGGAAATAAAGTTTCTAGTTCATTACTCGCCAAATGTAAAAATTTGAACAAATATATGCACAATGAATGGCGAAAATTGGCCACGCCTATTCAATTGAATGGTATACCAAACACTTCGTCAAAACCTTCATAAAGTATCATAAGTAAATACCGTTTTGATTAGTGTCAAGTTTGCAATGCACCTAAGTATGTCCGTGTGTCCGTCTGGCCAAATGCGTAGTATCTGTAGTAAGCATTCTTCCCTTCGCCAAAATGAAATTTTCGCCTACAAATATGCGAGAAAATTTGAAAATGACCCATACCGGAAGAAGGACACGCCTACAACATTCACACGTCTATGCAAGAAATATTGAAAACACCTTTGCTTTCCGAGTTGTTTCCTCGTTACTCGTAAACTATAACAGATATACGTTAAAAAATGGCACAAAAAAATGGGAAAAATCCAGTCCAATATTATAGAGTTACGGGATTTTAGTTTACTCCTTTTCTTTCTTTAACTTCTTTTTAGGAAACGGTGATGGAAATATAAAAAATATTATTTTTTTTACTTCTTTTTAAATAAAAACCCCCCACCCCACCGAAAAAAAAAATTTTTTTTTTTTGCTTCGTTATATTGATGAGGTTCCTGTGACAATAAATTTAACAAAATGTCTTGTAAGGTTATGGCATTATAACGTTGTGTTCGCCAACACATATGGTTTTAGAGGTTCTTGGATATAAATCAACTTTTTTGGTAAACATATGAACTCAATACAAAGTTTTGTGTTAAATTCTAAATGTAATAATTTTCAAAATTGTCTACAGCAACTTCTTAATTACGCGACAGCCTTCACGATATTCTGATATGAATGTACAAAGAAAGTTTTTTTTTTTATTTCCACAAATGTAATTAAACTGAGTTGAACCTTTTGCCGTTTTTCGATACCGTGAAAACCAATAACTGGAGTTTAACTGTCGACGAGGATATAACCTCCGATCGTCAGAGAATTCATTCGTCAAATTTGTAACTGGTCCATGTTTTCATCGTGTATTTATTAACGTAAATACTTGGCGAGCTCGAAACCGTTTCCCACCGTATGCTGCTGTTTTCCCCATAATCAATGTTTAAATATGTTTGCTGTGAAAGATTTGTACATTTTCATGGTTAGAAAATGTTCTCCATAATGTGTATATAAGATTGCCTTCTTTAACACTGCTGCTTACCCTTATTTCGAAATAAATAATTACACTTTGCCATAGAGAGTGAAAAATTATCTAAATTGTAGGGGATGAAATAGTCATTCATTTACCTTTTTTTGAACTTATATTCTAATGCTGATATAGTTTATATTCAATTGTGGCCGAATCCTTCGCACCCATCACATTTAACTTGAGGGCGAAAAATAAAAATCGGGAATAAAAAGATGAAAATGTGGCGGGCGCTGCCAAATTTTTCCACTTTTTTTTTTTTTACACGCACTATAGCGCATCGTCCATAGATGAAAATTTTTATATCTCTTGTAGGTTGTGAGTATTGAAGAAAATACGCGAATAATTTGATTTTTGAAAGTGGAGTTATTCGCAAGTCATCTTACACTGTACCCACATTTTTTGAATCGATTTGTGATTCTTTTTCAATAATAGCCTTACGATGGCAAGAACTTGGACCTAAAACTCAACATTTTATTAAATTTGAATTTTGCGACCGAAGAATATCTATAACTCATAGTCTCTGGAGTATTTTTTGTGGATGTTTTGCAAACGTTTTGACGAAATCACTACACCACATCTCTCGCCCCCCCTTACTTAAATGTGACCGGTATGAAAATATGAACTGTGTGTAACACATCAAGGAGCAATCATTGTAATTATTTTTTAATTGGCTTTCTAAAATTTATAATTACATAAATGGTAGAAAAGATGTAAAATCGGGTTTTGTGAAAAATGCGCTTGAAAGGATTTAAAAAAAATCCTTTGAAGTTTTTTTATACACACTTTGTTTTGTGTTGTTGTTACTTTTAGAAAAGTAGAAGAAGATATAAAAAATCTCTTAAAAATTTTCTAAAGAGAAAGCAAGTCAAAATAATAGTATGCCGTTTAATACCCTACCCCACCATATCGCTTAGTACAGTTATTCAGGTAATGACTTTTGAAAACAGGTAAGAACTTTATAGTTGGGGAAGGCCAGCCAATAAATACCCTACATCAATTCGCCCAGTAAATTTATTCACATAAAGGGTTTGCATATTATTTTCCTGCAAAGACCTTTTCATGCAACCCTGTATATTGGAGGACGCCCAAGGCATTACGATTTGATCCAAATTTAGCAAACTTAGTTTGCTTCCCAAAAATGTTTTTATTTTTCAGTTTCCGTCAGAGAAAACTAGAAATTATGCTTTCTTTCCATATAGAGACTTGCTTTCCATGATACCCTCTCTTCTCCCCGTTCCTGAACTCTAAAACGTAGCCATATATGATCCTAATTTTTATCATAAAACATTAAAAATTAAATTTTTTACTGCTAGGCTCACTATTCATGAGAGATCTTATCCGCACTGGAGGAGGAGATCCAATTCTTTATCAACACTTATTTTGATTTTTTGGTCATCCTGAAGTATACATTTTAATTTTACCTGGGTTTGGAATAATTTCCCATATTATTAGTCAAGAATCAGGTAAAAAAGAAACATTTGGATCCCTAGGAATAATTTACGCTATATTAGCAATCGGTTTATTAGGATTCATTGTTTGAGCTCACCATATATTTACAGTTGGAATAGATGTTGATACTCGAGCTTATTTTACCTCAGCTACAATAATTATTGCAGTTCCGGCAGACAGGAATTAAGATTTTTTGTTGATTAGCTACTCTTCACGGAACTCAGATCTCTTATTCTCCTGCTATCCTCTGAGCACTTGGTTTTATGATAGGGGGCTTAACAGGAGTAATTTTAGCTAATTCATCAGTTGATATTATTTTACACGACACTTACTATGTTGTCGCCCACTTTCATTATGTATTATCCACAGAAGCAGTATTCGCAATTATAGCAGGTTTTATTCACTGATACCCTGTGGTACAAATTTGGTCTACGAACAAATTTTCTTCACTAAACATGTAAAAATAAAACTCTTTAGCATGTAAGTGTTTGCATTTCCTGCGCATCCTTGTATGCGGTGGTATCCAAAAAAGAGGCCTAACCGGTCCAAATTCGGTGAGGTTGATTTCTTTGTTTATTAACCATTATAAAGCAATTTTCACTATGATGTGTTGAAAATTACACCCTTTTACCCTATGAAGATTCGGTTTTTGTAGGGCCGGTTATATAAGAGGGGCTTTAAAAATTGCCCCAAACGAGCCAAATTTTCCAATACCAATTTAGAATGTCGAAATACTATTACACGCACACGCACACAGCGGGTTTTGTCGGAAATCTTTCGAAATTGCAATTTTCGCCCTTTTCAATACCGTTCGTCCCTGGGTCAAAACACGTCAGTGTATCAAATTTCATCAAAATATCTCAAAAATTGCGATCTGTAGATTGACCACAATATACATGGACAGACATCGGATGGACAGACTGACTTCGATATAATAGAAACCGGGTCCACCTTAAGCCCTTCGGTGTGTGACATACGTGCGCACAAACTTAATATACTCTATACTACAAGTGGTAGGATATAGAAACGAAAAGGGGGAAAAAAGAAATTCTCAAACTATTACTAAATGTGATTTTTAAGCATATGAGCCTGAAAAAGGTTTTTGCTTCCAAGCAAAGTTTTGAAATCCTAATCAATACTTCACAACAAGATAGCACAGGTAAAAAATTTTGTCTTCGAACGAGTCTACTGATGGATATTTCATGTCTGATGGTAACCATGTTAAAAATCGAAAATATATGCAGTGGCGGCTATAAGGTACAAATTCTACTACAACACATAGATATTTAATATATAAAGACCTCATTCACAAAAATGATCGCGTATATGTTATTATTAATCAAACGACGTTTGGAATTGTACTAAGAACCGAATCTGTATTCTATTTAAGAAAATATTTCAGTACAAGACAGACAGTAAAATTAGCCAAAGTCAAGATCCTAGATAATCTTTACAGTCAGCTGCATTTTGTTGTTTACTCTACTTACTTATATAACAGCTTCAAAATTACAAACATACACATGTATATGTAGTAAAATTGTCCCTATGAAAATTAATAGAAATAAATAACATCACCACTAAGGCTAAGTAAAACATGACAGTTTTATATCAGTTTTTAGTGTTTTACCTGCGCGATATAGATATTTTTTACATTGCTTTTTACTTAGTCAAGTCATTTTCAACTTACAGCGGGGATCCTTTTATTACACAGCAGAATGAACCAGCATTGTATAAAATATAAATCCATCAAATTTCTATTTATATTTTAACTCTCGGTGGGTGAAGTAAATAGTACGGAATTACTTAGCATTTTGATACCAAAATACACCACTTGAGGTACAAGGGTACATTAAGTTTATGCGGATGTATGCAACACCGAGAAGGAGGCCCACCGAAGGATTTAGAACCCCTTTTTACATTGTTCTATAATTGTCTGTCCATCTGTCCGTCTTCTTTTCTTGTGTTTAATCTCCGTTTCGCAATTTTTGACATATTTTGATGACATATAGTGCCCGGATATGTTTTTGGCCCAAGAATGAATGCAATTGACAAAGGTTAGGATCAGAACACTTTTCGAGCCGTATTTTAAAAAGTTGTCGTATGAATAAGTGTATTAAGGGAAGTGATGTAGAGTGTTTAAAAGTGGCTAACGGCTACTAGAATGGTTTTACTTGTTTTCTCCTAATTTATGTTCGTTGATGTTTACTTTAGAGGTAAATCGTATCAAACATTTGTCCGCAACTGCTATGTGTGAGTCGTGACTTGGCCCTGCGGGGGTATCGTGGTGGCCATGGTTTTTATTATTCCTAAAGCGGATAATTAAAGAGGTAAAGGATATGCCTCAACATTGACTCACCAGAGTGGGTTTATTGGGCCATACAAAATAAATAGATCTGGTTTCTCCAGTGCCGTTCAGGCCCCTAGTATGTATAGTTTATATACCATCGGGTGCCATAAGGTGTAGTTATTGCAGTTTATACACACGTTAAGCAAAAGCAACATCTGTCCGCAACTGCTAAAAAGTCTCTTATAAATGAGCAATGAAGGCTATAAATACCGCCTACCTTTATAAAAATACGAAGTATGTACTATAGGATATAATATGGGTACGACACGATATGCGGTTAATATGCTCAACGCTGTATGAAATATTCACGATACAAGATATGATTAATACGCTGCAGGCTGTGCTGTACAGTAAAATTTTGTTTATAAGCAGAAGTGGTAGATATTAATTGATTCGGTTTAAGTCGAATGTAGCTTCTTGTTCTTGTTCTAAATAGGCAAAGGGGAGGGAAACTTACAAACATAACGCTGATTAAGGGAATATTGCCTTTCAATGTTATCCGCTGCACACTTCGGATTGTCTATCCAACATTGTAAGCGGAATTTTGCAATTTTTTTAGCTTCCCCGCCAACAGAGCTGGCAGAGAAATTTATGGAAGCTTTCCTTTGATTTTAATTCATTTTTTATTTCATTGATAACGAACGCATTCATTTTCAATTCGCAAACTTGTGTAAAATACCTTGGGCTGAGATCTTAAATTAATTTCACTTTTGTAATTAATCTTAACGCGAGAACAACATTTGTGCCTTTAGGAGGGACACTTCAATAATAATTGAACTTAATATCCAAGACTTTTGATAAAATTATAACTCTTTCAAGCTTTTCAAACTTTGCCAGCCATTCATTTAAAGGATAATTAGTATCGACCTGACGTATGTAACACTTTTTGTTGCTAATCGCCACTTACTGTTATCTCAGGTTAATAACAAGTCACAAAGGAAAAGTATGTGCGTACTTGATATAGTCTGAGAATCACGACATGTGCTATAGAAAAAGAAATAATAACAAAAAAAAAAAAAACTTTCCAATAATTATTAACTCAAACTTTGACTTTAAACTATTATACTAAATGATTCTTAGCCTATTAAAAGGAAAGAAAAAAAAAAGAAGAAAATTGTTAGAATACTGAACATTTGTTCATACTCAGAGGCTTCTAAAGAAACTTTAATTGTTATTATTATTGTTGTTAGACATATAACAAGGAGAACTTATAGATACGTTGAATTCATCAAATACTTTGACCCAGAAGTAGAAGGCAGCAGAATATTGATCCAATATCAAATTCTGATTTTATCCAAACATGTCTGTCCGTTTGTCCGCATGGTTATATGAGAATATAAGTAGTCTTGATCAGTATCAAATTCTGATTTTATTCAAACATGTCTGTCCGTTTGTCCGCATGGTTATATGAGAATATAAGTAGTATTAATCAATATCAACTTCTGATTTTATCGAAACATGTCTGTCCGTTTGTCCGCATGGTTATATGAGAATATAAATAGTCTTGATCAGTATCAAATTCTGATTTTATCCAAACATGTCTGTCCGTTTGTCCGCATGGTTATATGAGAATATAAATAGTCTTGATCAGTATCAAATTCTGATTTTATCCAAACATGTCTGTCCGTTTGTCCGCATGGTTA
>KK502876.1:53476-64328 GCA_000688735.1 Glossina austeni | reverse complement strand
CTCCTTTTCCTCTATTAGTTGTTGTATTTTTCCTCTCCTTTTCCTCTATTAGTTGTATAGCAATTTTGAGTAAAAATTTTTTATAGTCTATTCTCGTATCGAAGGGAAGCGGTCATCAAATTATATACAATAAATATAAATTGTCAAACGGGGAGATTTCCCCGATCGGTCGTGCACCGACATTTTAAAAAATGGGGAGATTTCCCCGAGCGGTCGGCAATGTGTTAAGATACAAAAGCAATCTTCCGGAATAATCTGGATAAGTGTTTCAATATGATTGACTCCATCTTCTCCAGAATGGCGTGTTTAGCTTTCAGTTCCTTTGAATTTTTCAGAGTCGACTTTGCTACGCCTATCGCTTCCTTTTTTATTTTTCTTATAGCCAATTATTTAGGCGTTGTTCACCTGCTATAGCTGCAATATGGTGACGGTCAGAGAGCAGTGAGGAAAAAGGCAGAAAGTGGTTGCAGTCTTACTAACTGACTGCTCACTATTGCTATTTCCAAGTGGTGTCTATTGCACTGAGGTTTAAATCCGCTAACATCAAGTGATGTCTGGCGCATTGAGATTTGAACTCGCAAACACGTGTGACTTGGTAGCCGAGATCCCTATCTACGCCAGTCCTATATGCCAGCCCTTCCCTACATGTACTGCTAAATATCTCTCGTAATTTAATTGTGCGCATTTTTTTAAACCATGAGGACAATAAGTTTGTTAAGCGGTCACTTTTTATTTAAATTTATCTTTTAATCTTAGCTTTGTTATAATGTCTAGTAGAACTAACTACAGAAGGCGGCTAAGCGTTTTATATAAAAAAGGGAATCCTCCTGTTATAACAAAATTTCATTCCAATCACGCGTTCAAAAATTAATTTCAAAAAATTCTTTGCTTACATTACCTTGAGGCACATACTTGTAATTCATTAGGATTGAGTTTCTTTTTAAACAATTTTTTTAATAAATATATCTGTGTTTGTTATTTTTTTTAACAACAATTTTCATAGACAACGCAAGAAATCTAAGTAAACCTGTATTTGATTTTTTGAAATTTTTAAAGTAGAATTTGCTAAAAGCCACTGAAAACTTTTAAGATTTTCTTTAAAACCAAGAGTAAGTAGCATGAGTTTATATATATATATTCCCCGATTCATATATGTATATTCAAGGTATACTGACGCCAGGCTACGAGTGCAAAGTTATGACTCATTATGTGGCATTCATTTACGAAAAGCTAATTAGTGTAGTGTAATAAATGTTTTACACATGTCTACATATGTTGATGAACTAACTCACAAAAAAAAAAAAAATTTTATTTTTAAACAATTTTTTTTTGCAAAAAAAAATTAACGGCAGAGCGGCTTTTCTCATAAAAAGCTACTTTTATAGCACCTGCTTGACGTGACCCGTCATATAAATGTATTTCAATTCTCAAGTGATTATCTTCAAATTTTTTTTTACTTTACCTTTATTCCCTCATTCTTTAGCAAAATTCGTGGGATATTTTTAAAAACATAAATTGCGTCGATTTTAGTCAAAAAAAAAAAAAAAAGATCAAAAATAAATTAATTTATCCACTAAAGAAAGGTTGGGTTTTTCACTAGAGGAATGGTGACTAACTATAAACCCGCTGTTTGAGATAAAAGCAAATTCATTAAGAAGTGATCTACGTTAGCAATACGACCATTTCGACAAAAACATGTCAAGTTGCTCCAGTTTAGTTACTTTTATACTTTACACCAATTGTGGTGGAAGGGCTTTTTAAGTTTGTGTGAATGTGAACAATACTTGCAAAGACTTCAAATACACTCATCTTTTATTATAGCATTCGAGTCAGAATCCCTTTCTGTATCGCTCTAAGCTTGTTCGCCTGCCTGTGTGTCGAACTTGTATTATGCAACAACCAGAAGTGCATGAGATACGTCCAACTTTTATTATGCTGATCGATTCAAAATCACTTTCTCAGTCAATTTAAGCTTGTCTGTCCGTCTGTCCGCCTTGTAATATAAAACATCCAGAGAGACTTGAAATAAGCACACTTCTCATTATATTAATCGATTGAAAATAGCTGTAAACACGTCCGTCTGTCTGTCTAGCCAAACGTCGGTCTTGTATTCTTTTGTTCAACTTTCAGATCACGCTTTATGAGAATCCTGGTACACTGAGGTGTAAAAAGCTTTCTAAATTGATCTAAACACGTCCGTTTGTCGGTCTATTCATCCGTCGATCTTGTATTATATTATTTGGTTCAACTTTCAGATCAAAATTTATGAGAATGTTGCTACATTGACTTTCTTTAGCCCAGACAAAAATGCTGTTGGAAATGTTTCGGATAGGACGCTTTGCCGACCGCTTCTCTTGTAACGTGAATGAATAATTGTATTAAGAGAAACAAAGTAAGGTATTTAAGGGGCGACCCTGGCCTACTGTAATGTTTTTACTTGTTGTCATAATAATTTATGAGCCGCATAAAGCTTCTGGTTGTCAGTCCTCAAAAAATATCATAAAAAAAATTCTTGACGTAACATTATTAAGTAACTTAAGTTAAACAGCAAGCTTTTCTAATTTATTCATCTGATCTAGCAAATTAAAAAAAAAAAGAAAAAAACGCTCAGGGCAATATCTAAAAAAAAAAGGTTAACAAGTGTCAAAAACTACGGCTCTTTTCTTGATAAATTCATAAGACATAAGCTCCTTATTGTCTTACGAAACATGAAGAGAGTCAATTATGATCGGCCGATTCTAATACCTAAAATACGTACTGGGCGTGTTCGCTTGGTACCATTTCTACACAGAGTAATTGTATATCGCTTACAAACTTGTGTAGCATTCTTCAGATATTATTAAATAATATTTCTAATGTTCACCTCCTTTAGTTTTTCATTTGAATTTGTTCTTTTGCGTCTTTTCGTTTTTTTTTTTTTCCTATTTTTCTGAAAATTATACATAATTTGTTGACTTTCTTAGAGTTTTGTTTTGCGTAAGTTTTTAAAGAACGTCTTCTTTACTAAAGATAATAAAAAATTTATGGAAAATATTTTCACCTGTGTGTTTAAATGCATGTCCAAGAAAGTGCATAGTGTTTAACTGTGCTCTGTCTGTTTCTGTATATATATATATATATATATATATATATGTATGTGTGTGTTGTATGGAAAATTATATTTTTGCATAATTAATAAATGTAAAATGCGAAAAGGATCAGCTGGTGTTGACACAACTAAATATCACGCCACCATCGTCGCTACAAGTTGGAAACCGCAATATGTCTTTGTTTTCATTCCCACGTTCCAAAAGTTGGATAAACGTATCGCTTCATTTAAATGTTTTAAAAATAAAAGTCTTTTATAATTCAAATCTTGTTTTTTTTTTTCTCCATATAATCCCCTCACTAAAGGATGGGAGCATATTAGAATTGTCATGCTGTTGCTGGTAGTCAGATAATACCCATGTATTAGAAATTCCATAAAATACATACACTTTTAAAAGTGTATTTGATTTATCCATGCGACAGCTGCCAGAGGTCTCAAAGTTATCAGTTTGTAGCAGAGAGCTATTAATGCGTACATAAACTGCGATAAACATGACAAAAAGCGAATAAAAAAAAAAAAAATCAATTTATTTAACTTACATCAGACCTGAACTTTTTATGTAAACGTTTGCCACACACGTCCCAAAAATTAGGCCGCAAAAAAAACAAAAAAAGAAATGCCTTTCGATCGCTGTGCGGGTTTACTACTTTTTTGAAGTATCACGATTCTTGAAGGTAACATCTGCAGCTTAATCAAGAGTGCAACTAAGGAGCTAATTTGCATCTTGGACAGTGATGGAAGGAAGTGTCGTGATATCAAGCCATTAGAACAGATTTTTCGTTGGGTACGTATTGAGGCGAGTTTGGTTTTCGCTAAGCGCTCGAACCGCACTGCTTACGGCCATTTCTCAAGGCTCTATTTGGGCTCTTGCCGTACATCAAATAATCTGAAATGAGTTCACAAATCGGTTAAATATCGGTCATCGATATGAAAATAGTCCCATTATGACGACGTTTTTCTGCTAATCGGGTTTATGGGGTGCTAGTTGGGGATTTGTGGGGATTTTATTCACTTCAAAGTGAAATTTTGTTTTTATGGGTAACTTAGCATTCGACTTGAAGTGAATAAAGAGTTTCTCTTCTTTATATGGAATCATTTAAAATTTATAGTATATACCCCGAGCTCGGTGAATTATTTTGATAAATGTCTGTCTAAGGATTTTTTGTATTTTTATATAAAGATTATGTATTCTGTTACTGAATTGTTATTTAACTATGAAAGAGTACGTAAGCAATTAACTTTAGAGGGGGGAAGAGGGGCAACTAGCTTTTTTTTTTCTTTTTGTTTTTTTTAATTTTTTTTTTTTTTTTTTTTTTTTTTTTTTTTTTTTTCTATATGTAAAAAATCAAATTATTTGTTGTGGCATTTTCTCTTTATGGTCGTCGTCGTCGTCGTCGTTGTAGTCATTGTATAATTATGTGTCCATGTAGTGTTGCGTGTTAGCCATTAGTCAATTCCCCTTCATTTCGCTATCTTTGTCATTTACTTGTCTATAGAAGGAAATGGTTGTCCTTATTTTCTTTTATTATCTATTACCGATGGCATATATATATATATGGTAAGCTTTCCATGTTTAGAATATTTAATGATCAATTTATTTGTAGAATTTTTATTGGCCCTCGTGTTGTAACACCTTCACATTTTCCCTAGAAGGGAGGGAGGAGGGAAGAGGTATACACTTTAGCTAGCTGCCTGTCTAGTTAGTCGAACTCAAGTCTAATTTTCGTCCAGCTTTGATCTAATAGTAGTCAGTTAGTTGTGCATTTTTTTTTTCGAGGCAGGTGAACGGGTGGAGTTACGTTTATTAATGTTGGCGACTACTCTACGAATTCTGATTGGTCGATTTCCGTTTTGACCACATCATTGCGTATCCTAGTAGCTTAAGTAAATTTTTCAAAAAAATTTTCAATTTTGTTTGTATCCTTTTCGCCGCATTGCCTTAGTCTTCTATTACTTTTCCGCCATAAATAACAAGTTTTATCTAAATAAATGGTTAGTAATTTTTATTCTGTCAAACTGTAAATACTTCAGAAGATTTCTTCTTGTTCGTTTTAAATCGCCGCCTATCAAAATTTCTAGTTACTTACTTGCCCGCCTTGACAAGTAGTGTGATTTGTGTGATACTGATGCGATAAAAGGAATTAAAATGTAATTGAATGTGATTTTGTTTTTTTTTTCTCTTGCTTAAGATCAAGATTTAAAAAAGAAAAGAAAAAAAAAAACAAAGGTAATTGAAATTGTCCATTACATGAATATATATATATATATATATATATATATATATACAAGAGCTCCAGTGACATTTTAGATAATAAATTATTTTGGCTTTAAAATGAAATTGTAATTGACACCAAAATTGGATAAACGATTATATTTTCTGAAATGAATCAACTAACAAACACAGCTGGATGGATAGACATCCATCTAAACTTGAATTTTTTCCCTTTTTTATTTTAATTGTAACGGACAGGGCAGCAATAATTTTATTTATATTTTGATGCTTCTTTTTTTTTTTTTTACTTTCATGCAGGTGGACCTACCCAGGCCCATCACTAAATACAATAGAACATTTTACTTAATACAGTTATTCGTATAGCAATTTTTCGAAAGAAAACCTCATGTGGGAAGTGGTCGAAAAGTGGTTCTATCTGAATCATTTTCTGTTATGTTTTTGTCCTTGGGGCGAAACAGTGTACCAAGTGTCATGAAAATACACTAAAAATTGCAAGAAATCAAAATGGACAGATGGGCAGACTATCTTAAATCGATTTAGAAAATGATCCTCAATCCATTAGTCGAACAAAAAGTGGGTGCATCTTACATTTGTCTCGGGTGCTGAACACAAGACAGACAAAGGGACAGACGGACAACATAGTTTATATGGATCCAGAAAGTGATTTTGATCAGCACAGCAAAAAACGGGTCTATTTAAAGTCTTTCTGATTGTTATACACATCCGCACAAACTTGGTGTGCCCTTCTATCACATTTGGTGAAGAGTATAAAAGTTTTAGTTAGAGTCATCACCGATGCAATTCAGATCTATTTTCAAACTTAATTTGAGGATATGGACTTAGGTTCCAAGTGAAAGTTTTTGTAAATTTTAAAAATCTGTCTATAATCGGACAAAGATGCATGGCTAACGGGTTTAGCCCTATATTACACTGTCGAATAATTTAATACTTTATTGGGAATGTAAAAACTTGACAAACGCAAGGAACTTAATTTCAAAATTTATTTGCTTTTAAAATTTTGTGAGAATCTATTTTGCAAAATACTTCTGGGTGGATGCGCTAGATCAGCCCAGCTTTAACTAAAGGTTTTTCGAAAACTTTCGCAGGTGTTGAATGGGTTTTTCAATAACTGTCATTCGAGCCGTACGATTGGGTATATCTTTAGCTATACGTTATCTAAAAAAAAAAATGTTTTTATTATTATAATAATAAAATATTATAATATATAAAAAAATATTTTTATTATTATATTATTACTAGAACCCGTTTAGATCTGAGAAATAAATTCTAGGAGTAAAAGTAAGATGATCGTTAGCTTTCATTTCAGTGTAATTTATATGCAGTTTCTGTTGCCTACTTTTCAGCTTTACGCTTAATGAAAAAATTTTTGCTGTCTTTTTGGGGGCTAAATTTTTAAAGTGTTTCTGTAGCTATTAGAACATTACACATAACTCAATAAGATCGTGGGATCACATACCGATATCGTCACTGTTCAAGAATCCTTACTATTTTTAGATCGTAAACCACGAACTGTAGAACGGATTGCTTTAAAATGTAGTGACACCGCGACTCTTAGTTTGCAATGAGACTCGCTCCTCTTGTTTAGACCAGGGGAAAAAATATCCCGGGATTAAAAAAGCTGAACGCGTAGTAGCAATCAAGACTCTCGGCTCTTGATTTTTATAAAGTAACGGAGAAATTTGAATTTTGTGCGTTGAGCGTTGTGTTTGGTATACACGCCATCCTATGAACTTATTGTATGATGGGTCTCGACTCTTGTTTTCGTGACGTAAAAGAAACATTTGAATTTTGTGTGTAGCACCCTGCGAACTTATTGAGTGATATGTGAAAAAAGTGAGAGTACGATATACATTCTTACACATTCTTTCTGGCTTCTGTGCTTTACCTAATTTGCCTTTGCGAAGATAGATTTTGTGACCAGTAAAATAAATCGCTTAGCGCTTACAAGCTTTACGAGGTGAACCGATTATTTCGAAAATCGCTCAACATTGAATTGTGGATGTGCGGAATTGTTCTTCAAAAAAAAAAATTATAACAAGAACACCTTCTCGAGGCCACATACTTTAAGTAAACTAAATCGAGCATTATGAAATAACAGGAACTGTTGGGGATTGATCTGAGATGATGAACATTTAATCGAAAGATGTTTGCATGATTTGTACGTAAAAAAAAAAAAAAAAAAAAATGCTTAATAACAACATTTGAAGGCTTGTGGATGACGACCAAAGCAGGTGAAAAAGTTTCCATAGATGACAGAGAATACATACAGAGAAAAATGAATTTGTCTATAATCTCTTTGAACTAACACTTAAAGACAACATAAGCTATTAAGTCGGGCACAAAGTAGCCCAGTGCATATGCTTTTTATATCCTACGGGGCATATGATAGAGTATAAGAAAAAATTGACATAGCTCCACCTTGCGGTTAAACTAATCGATTTGCAATCGATCTAAGCTCGTCTGTCTTGTTTTCTTATGTTTAACTTAAAGCTCGCACTTTTTGTGATATTTTGATGGAATTTGGGTACTGACGTGTTTTGGTTCAAGGACGAATCCTATTGAAAATTTTTTGGATCGGACCACTTTTTCGACTACTTATCGAATAATACCGAATGACTGACTGTATTAACCGAACTGTTGTAGACTATTTTATTTTTCGATTACTTATCGATTAATACCGAATGACTGACTGTATTAACCGAAGTGTTGTAGACTATCTAATGTTGGGCCGTTTCACGCTAGAGTGATTTTATTTGTTTAAGAACAAGCACTATTTAAATTGTTAAAAAAAAATCAACTTCGCTCTACATTCGACCTCTTGAAATATATGTAAGCGATAAAGCGATTTCAGAACTTACGAAAATCACTTGAAGTTGATCTAAGGATTTATGTTCAATTGTCTTGTATAAGATTGACTGTAACAGCCAGCCAGGACAACATGTTTTACTGTAATCTAATATCATTTAAAAAATTCTTTTAAACTTGATTATTAAGGCTGTGCAATCACTTTGCTTAAGGCATAAATACAGTCACCACAAAAAGAGAGAGAGAGAGAAGTAGAAATTTTTTCACTCCAATTGCAAAACGATGAGATACACACAAGTATAAGTATGTTGCAATGCATTGCCTATTATTCGTTGGCTTGTTTGTGGTTCCGCTTTTCAAACTCGACGAACTTAACTTCGAACACAATTCACAAATGCTTGGCAAAAATGAACTCAAT
Organism: Glossina austeni; assembly: GCA_000688735.1. Lineage (NCBI taxonomy): Eukaryota > Metazoa > Arthropoda > Insecta > Diptera > Glossinidae > Glossina > Glossina austeni. The sequence continues at coordinate 55,763 of KK502876.1, read as the reverse complement.
CCGACACAGTAAGCAAGAAAATCAGCGATTAAAGGAAAATGAAAATGAAAATTTTATAAATATATTTCTCAATAACTTACGGCTTTTCAGATTTAGATTTCATGAAAATTTTCCATACACACATACATTTCCTAAGGTAGGCTCTAAGGACTAAGCCAATCGCCAATTGTATAACGATAAACTAAGAAGTTAAAGGGACGACCAAGGGTGTCCATGGACACCCTTTAGTCGAAAAAACGGGTCCACGGCAGTCAGGTTGCCCAAAAGTAGGATTGCTCCAGCGGGAAGATGCACACTACCCACCGAAATGCCGGACTAATGCCTTCTTGCCTGACTGCTTGGTTGCGGACCTTCGGGGCGTATTCGCGGTGGCTGTGGTTGTCCCAAAGTTTCGCGGGGAGCTATCTAAGAGGTGCTTAGACAGGCCTCGACGTAAACCACTAAACAAGAAATTGGCCCAGAGCAATTTTATATTGCGGTACCTCAGGGTAGCGCGGCCACCTTGAATGGGGATTGTCTTTCTCCCCGAGGGGTCCTCAATCGACTTAATTTGATTGCCAATGGTTGTAGACAACCTGTCTGATTAAGGTTCCACGCCAGGTGAAGACATTAAAAACGGGGACCTTGACTGGACGGATGCTGGAAATGCATTAACAATATCAGGACTTTTTTTAAAGCATAATTATTCCATGAAGTTATGAAGTTTTTTCCATTACCACGTACGGTAGGTGAAATAAGCTTCGAAGGGCTTCGAAAAACCAAGAACATGTCCAACCGTCAATTCCTGCACTGTCGGTGTAATAGAAAATGCTGAGCTGTTTGATTGCAGTTATAGTGAATGAAATTTGACTGAGTTTTTTTGCACCTCAAAAATTATGCTCCACTCAATACAGCATACAGTGAAACTATGTGCTTTTGTTGCATCATTGATTTAAAATAACTCATCTCTTGTTGATAATCAGCTTTTGTACAAAAAAATTGATATTGTGGCTCGAAGTGAATATAACTCCGCAGGAAAATTTTACTTGAAATAATTTACGTGGAAAAAATGTACAAAATTTTTCTTCATCTCTTTCTTTCTTTCTTCTTTTTTGGGCTGTGCAATAATTACATTTCCGTTAGATCATTCAATGTCAGTTTGTCAATTTCAATGAAACTGACATATATGAGGAGAGCATACAAAATGTTAGATTAAATTACAATGAAATAATTAAAGGAAAAACTCATTCAAATGAGGCCGACGTGTCGTCACACATTTTATTATCCATGCAAAACATTGCCAAGCTTTTACATACTTGTCAGTTCTACAATAAGGTGAAGGAATTTAATGGTTTGATTTTCTGACAGTGAAATGGATCGATGTCATGATTTGTAGATAACTTTATGCTCGTTCAACTCTGCTTATCGTTTGGCTGGCGCGATTCTTAAAACTCCGCACAATATAAAAGAAATTCTGCATTTCAGGCAAATACAGTCTCAGCAATGAAAAGAAGAAAGGATTGAAAAAGAAATTTAATCTCAACAATGAAAGGAAGAAAGGATTGAAAGAGAAATAAAGTAAAAATAGCTGAGTTGAGATTTAAAACGTGCCCTCAATTATTGGAGGGAAAATTTAAAAATATTTCATATATAGCTACATCTTTTATGCATATATAGATCGGTAGGTAAAATCGAATAAGTCAAATACAAAATGTCTTGCTTGGTACTTGCAAGTATTTTGATCATTTTTTCACTTTGAATAGGCATTTATTTAGAAACATTTTGCCACAATATATATTAAGCTAAATATTTTCCATAATTTTCCACAACATTTTCCCATCTTTCTGGTAAATGGGCGATACGGTGTCGAAAGAACGTTACTGGTTTGGTCGATCCATTTTCGCACTTCTTCAGTATTTCGAAGCTGTCAGCGTGACAGCCAAGCTCTGCTGCATCGATCTGGGAAAGTGGTAATGAGAAGTTGTTACGCTGGTGAGGCAGCGGAGCTTTTTGTTCGCACTGTAACAGTGCATCCTTGACAACTCCTGCAACATGTTGCCGAGCGTTGTCATGCAAGAGAATAACCTTGCATCCGTTAACAGCTATCGCTGGTCTTTTTTCCAACAACACATCGTTCAATCTGTTGGATTAACGTCGGTGTACATCTGCAGACAGTAACAGCTTCATTCCATTTTAGCGGCTCGTAATACGCTGCACACCCACTACTATATGGCCATGATCGGTGTCGATGTGGATGGCTCTCCTGGACTAGCACATGACTTTTCGCTGTTAGAATTGTCGCAGTACA
>KK502876.1:26929-41313 GCA_000688735.1 Glossina austeni | reverse complement strand
CATATGTATGTGTATGTATGTGTATGTATGTGTATATGTTTATCTGTACATACATATATATACGTATATGTATGTACGTTTGTATGTATGTATACGTATAGGTTGTATGTACGTATAGGTTATATTATATAGTGTGTATGGTAATGTAGTACATGTTGATTAGATAGCCACTTAACATGCAAATAATTGACAGGGAAAAACACACGAGAGAGAAATGCAATCGGAACGTAGTCATGTATTTTGCTTTTGCTCTAGTGGTCATCGCATTGAGGTGATTTTTTTTGTTTCAATGAAAATAATGTTACACATGATTATATCTGATTTTCTTTCCCATGTAATTATTGTTTATGGAACAATTTTTAATGATTAAAATATTAATTACGGAATGAAAGCAGAAAGTTTACAATAAAAAGGTAAAAGCTTACGGAAGTGTAGAGACTTTTTATTTTTTTTCTTGGAACATAAGAGAAATTTCTATTTTTAAGTAAGAAGTGAAAACTACATGAAAGGATATTTTTTGTAAATAAACTTTTTTCCGAGAAAAAAAAATGCATTTTCTAAATAAAAGCTAATTTTTTTAAAAGTTTCTATACATCATATATTTTTGTACCCTACACAACTTTTCTTATAAGGGTAGAGCAGTTTGCACAGAAGGACTTGAGATAGGCTCTCCATTTCCTGACACCGACCAACTGAAAATCACGTTCTCAGTTGATTTAAGCGGTATGTCTGTCCGCCTGTCTAACCTACAATTTTTGAGATGTTTTGATGAAATTTAATAGATTGACGAGTTTTGGTCCAAGGACAATGAATGCCATTGAAAATATTTCGGATCGGATTGGGCTTTTTCGCCCTTTTCCCATAAAATGTCATATTTTCAAAGATCTTCATGTGAATAACAGCAGGGTGTTGTGATACATTCAAGGGTTGGCCGTGGTCCACTAAAGTATATTTACTTATTAGTGTGTTACAATTCGTACTTACCGCTCTAGCTTATCGTTTATCGAGTCACTAGATAGAGAGAGCCACTGCTTTCTGAAGACATTTAAGGCACAGCCTTGATCTTTATTAGTGAATTTGCCTTTGAAACTTCAGTAGACTGATGATTGTGTCGTCGCGATGTCAGTTTTTAGGGGTCAATATCAGAATCTAGAAACTAGGAACCGGAAAATGATCAAACAAAGCCGCAGCAGACGAGTGGAATGTTTGTTCTATCATATTAGTTGCGTCGTTAACTAAAACTCTTTCACAATACGAAATAAAGTTGCGCTCCTTTGAAAATAGCTGAGTGGTGCAAGTTTGCTTGTATTTATCGATGACTTTCGTCATTTGTTTTGATCTGAACGAGAAAAGACTGCAAAAATTTTTTACGATTTTTTTGATATGCTTTGATAGGATAACTTCATGGGAATATAGGTCACTGTTAAAAAAATAATCCACCTTCAGATCGCACAGTGCAAGTGCGAGTTGCTTTGTCGGCCATTGCCGATTCCCGTTTTTGTCGTTAATATGTGCAAATACATCTTCAGCTGAAATTTAGGCAAAGACAAAATTTAAAGCAAACTCTTTGTTTCACCCATTTATCCACATTAAAAATGTGTCAGGACTTTCAAAAGTGTGATTAGTATGAATAGCTGCAGTGGACTAACATAGATTGCATTTTCATGCCGTTTGTTGTTAACTCAGTAAAGGGTATGGGGAAAGTGTTTTATCAACTTTTTTTTTCTTCTCTCCTCTTTGCAATCATATATTTCAGTTACCGTATACATGGAAGATTTACAGATTGTCAAAAAAATATCGGGAATCATATCGTAATAAATAACTGAAGTAACGAGTTGTTGAAATGAACGCTTAGGTTAGTAAAGCTGCCTATGGAAGTCATTCTTAACAGTAGAGTAGTAGAGTAGAGTAGTCGTGTTTGAAAAATTTATTCAGCCAATTATATTGAGACATAACATATCTCTATTTGGGAAGTGACCTAAGCGATTTTGTCTTTTCCAAAGATGTGGGTGGCAGCGTTTCTCGTTCTTCAAGAGAAATTTTCGATTTCGAACATTTCGATTAATGCGCACACCGTATGTAACATGACAAGATATGGGTGTCTATGGCATTGATGTTAGATGTGTGTGCATATACGAGCTTCATGAATTTCATCCTTTTCTGGAGCTAAAGAAATTTTTCATTCGTGAACGGAGACGTTTAACCGAACTGTTCTATTGTATGGACGCGCGCGCCATTTTGATTGATGATATTTGAGTCGTACTTCACGATCTTATGAATTTCGTCTATTTGCAACGTTTGTGCGGTTATATCTCAACTCCCAGAAGAAGTTGCCATACCGGGCATCGAATCTCTTTAAGCTTGTCCGTCTGTCTGTCCATTTCTCTGTCTTGTTTTCTTATGTTCTTCAACCTACAATGATTTGAATCACTTTTATCGATATATACTTATCTGTCCATCTGTCCGTCTTCTTTTCTTGTGCTCAAACTCTAATCCTTTTATTATTTGATGAACTTTGGTACATTGACGTGCTTTAACTCAAGATGATAAAAATCGTATAATGAATAAATAAGAAATTTTCTTGCTTTTACAAAATCCTTATAAATTTTTAAATGAAACTTTGAAGAAACATGAACATGAAAAGAACTAGACAAGTAAAAGAAAACGTTAAGGTCGCAAGTTCAGAAATGACTTGTATTCAATAAAAGATGTCGAAGACATATCTCTATGTAAAATATAGCGGTAGCGGTAGTTTCAATTCTCTCCACCGGCAGAGTACAATGTTTTAATGTTAAATTAATATTAAAAAGGCGCATTAACCATTAAAGTCCATAAAGATTAATTGTAGCCAGCTGTGTTGTGCAGCAGTAAAAGTCATGAGTTAGAGTTTCATTGAAGCAGAAAAACTCTAAAGCTGAAGTTAATCTCAAAAAAAAAAAAAAAAAACAAAGCCAAGCAACTATTTTTCAAGTACCTGGAAAATGAATTTTTGTATAAGTTATGAAGACGGTTTTGAAGATGATGATCATGACGATGATGATGATTATGACGACGATGATAGAAAACACATGTTCTTACGAAGAAAACAAACTCAATTTTATGCAGGCGGGTTTTTTTTTTTTTTTCTATTCGTAACATAACAAACAAGAAGACATAAATGCGCGGTCACCGAACGAAGGTAGAGGTAGATCAAGGAAGCAGCTGCTGTTGCTGAGCATCCTTCGTTTGCATTAAATATAAAAGATGTTTTTTTTTTTTTTTTGTTTTTTCGTTAAAAACAGAAAACGCCAGCTGTTCAAATAACAATTAAAAGAAAAGGAAAAGAACGAAATCAAGTTTTCTAATTATTAAAGAAAAAATAAAAAATAAAAAAATTTTATTTTTTTATTTGTATATTAAGGTACAAATTTATTTACTTTCTTCTATTCTTGTTCAAAAAAAAAAAAAAGAAGCTTTTTAATTAGCATTTGCTTTGGTAAAGAAAAAAAAAAAACAAAAACTGAGATACTTTTAAAAACTCGTTATTGCCAAAAAAAGAATCAAATTTGCAAACAATTTGCACCGACAGACACCAAATACTCGCAAGAAAAGAGGGAAGAAATATCACCCTAAAAATATTTCATTTAAAAAATGCAAAAAAAAATCCCAAAAAAAAAAATCCACGAAACCTCTAAAAGTCCGTCATTAGTTTCGTTGACCTTATTCCTATACGTAAGGGAAGAGAAGAAGATTACACCGGATGACAACGCAAGAACACAAATAAAAATCGCTTTTGTTTTGTTTATTTTTTTTTTTTGTGTTCTCCAGCAAAAGTTTTTGTGAAATTTATTCTCATGCCTTTGAAAAGAAAAAAAACATACATATTTTTGAATATTTTATATATAAATGCTTTTAAATTTAAACGCTTACCTACAGCACGTAACAAAACTGTTGCAGCAAAAAGTAAAATGTTTTCAAGTCATTTAATATTTTATACTTTCCTTTATCTTCTGTCAGAGAGAGAGGGAGAGGGAGAGGGAGAGGGAGAGAGAAGCATTTATATTTTAATTACATTTAATTGAAACAAATTTTCAACACAACAAGGAAACAGGTTAAGAGAATTATGGTCGGATTTTTATTACCTCCAAGAGGCAGTTACAAGTTTTTGTGCTTTTCTTCTCTTCTCTTCTTTTTTTTCGTTTTTTTTTTTTGCAGAATGTCACGTTGTTTTGTATACAAATGGGTACAAATGCATGGGTCCTGATCTATCAAAAATTAGAAATTTATTGTGAAAGAACGTTTTACAGTAAGTCTAAGTAGAGTCCATCACTCGCCACTACTTTTTCCCATCCTCCTGACAGCATTCCACAACCATGTTGGAACTATGCTAGCCGCAAATTGAAAAAATTGTTGGCATTTTCATGCGATGAAAAGCGTTGCAGTACCATGGACCGAAACAAGAGTCAAGCGGAAATGGCAATGTGTGCTGATCACAACGGGGAGGGTGTAGCGCATTCGTGGTTAGAACCGCAAACCGGTTCTTACTTAGTTCTCGAACTCATAGGTCTAATCTAGCGATGAAATAGTTATGAAAGGTCATCTCAAAAGGTTAAAGTCAGTAATAATATTACCAGCAACATTTATGTTTGCCTTCCCGGGTGGGCATAGAGCGTCACCTAACATTAAACTATGACACAACCAAAGTTGCAAAGCTATATACGAATGAATCTGCCAATATCACTCATTGCACCATGTTCGATATCCTACAACAAACTGTGATTCACCTAAGCACCGAGCAGAAAAAGGAGAACATAAGCTGAGATCTCTGCATTCAAATTTTTTCATATTTGTGACTTTTGGCTTATATAGCCTATTTTTTTTGGCGCAATTCGATCGCTTGTTATTGGTAACAACCAACTTGCTTGACATAAACCACAAAACATGATGCCCAGTCGACTCCTTCAATTGGGGCCGCCATTTAACATTCAGCTCTACCATCGATATTAATGGTTCTCCTGTCCTGCTTCTCGGTTATTTGATCTTTCGGTATGGGAACGCATTTACTATTCATCATCCATAAAAACTTGACGACATCCTTCTTGAAATGAAGTAGATAAAGTAAATTTTCCCTAAAGTGATGCTTATTTGGCTCAAAACTTAACATTTCTGTTACGGATACGCAAGTTTATGTCGTTACCAGATTTACAGAAATTTACGACATTACATTTTACATCTGGCAATTTCAAGTGGTGGGGCCATCTTTTGCCAAACGACGGAAACTTATTAGTACACTTATTATTATTATATTTTTTTTTTGTAATCGAGTAGCAACAGAAGTTTCTGCTATGGGATTAGAAAAGCGATTATTTGCACGAATTTATTGAACTGAAAAATCTTACACAATATTTGATCAACGGAGCCATTGAGAACGACAACATTTTTTAATCAGCGAAAGCCATTTTATATTGACAATGAAACGATTCAATGTTTACAACATTGCCATAAAAATTGTGTGAGTCAATTCTTATTGATTTACGGCGACTTATATTGTGCTCTTAAGCAAATTTATTCATTTTCCATTGCTGACCTTGATGTTAGCATTGCTTCGAAACAAGGTTAAACAAGGTCGGTAACCTTTTATGGCTGTATGTCGAAATCATTTAGAAATTTACACATAAAGACGATGACATATTAGGCCTTGGAATAATATAAATAAGACGACATTAGAACCTTCAATAAATTATTTTTGTTTTCATAATGAGAAGAACAAAACTTAAGGATGCGTACAAATGCGTATTAGGTCATGTGAAAAATTTCTGCGGTTCCAAGTTTTTTATTGTAGTCTGCTCTTTTCAAATGATTCCTAAGTGTCATGTGGTTGATGTTTAGTACCTCCGTTACTCCCTGATAACTTGCGTGACGGTCTTGCTCGACCAGTTGCAAAATTTCATCGACTTTACGCACAAAGCGAGATACAGCTTTCGGTCCTTCGTTCTCTTCAGCATTCTTACCGCACACTTCACAATTTTTTTTCTTCTTTTTACACGAGCAACGAATTTGAAAATTATCTTCACGAAAAATGTAAGCTGAAATGTCACCTTTTAAGCACATGTGTTGGTTTGAGACAATCAGGTCAGTGTTGTCCGGTAGGTAGGTATTAACACCATGTCGGCAAACCACAGAGACTTTAGCTCCTTCTTTAGGGCTTTGGAAATGTTTCGGCTAAAGAGCAAAATTTCAATTTACTATAATATTGAGTAGGCGTGGCCGATTTGTTCAGTGCTTGTGCAGGTGCTATAGGATCAGCCGGTTTATTGTTATATCTGTTGTGCTTTATAAGTGGCGCGCATTATTATGTTTTTTTTTATTTCTGAAAACAAAGGTTGTCTCCGTTTATATTTTATTCTAGACGTATTCTTCGGTTGATTTGACTGAATTTCAATACGTACCTGCGTGCAAGAACTTACAATCTTTGTACCAAAATTAAAGCAGGTAGCTTTCTTCTTGCGATCAAGAAAATGTTTATATACAGACGGATGGATAGACAGACGAACATGTTTAAATCGGTTTAGCATGTGTTGCTGATCAAGAATATATGTATATATACCTTATGCCATAAGGTCAAGAACACATATATATATACCGCTTAATATATCCTTCAAACTTCCTTTTTGATATTGCAAATGTTTTGACAAAACGAATATATTCGAATCGATTATTATTGAAATAGTATATCATTTATTTGTAATCAGGTTGTTTTTATATAGTTTCAATCCTTGTTAGGAATCATAAATAGTGAGGGAAATTGTGATTGTTTTGTCCAAAACTGTACAAAGAGGGTTTTGTTTCTGTTTTTTAACAAACCCTAACAGACTTCGACATCCATGTTAAAGTTAAGTCAGTATTCCAAAATGTCTGTCTATCTGTCTGTTTGGCTTTCTTTGTCTCTTAAATTTTAATGTTTCATAAAAAAAAAAACAAAGGAAAAAGAAAAGAATATATATTAAATATACTTTTTCATAATTTTTGAAAAAGTTTTTTCATATGACGCATACATACACAAGTTTATGCATATTTTAACTATACATAGTTCTCTTTCCGACTGACGACATGAGCAGTTTTTGTTTCCCCTGGGGGTAATTCAATAACAATGCGTGACTAAGTATTCTTTACTCACTATTAATTTCATATCCTGTTTGTACGTGTGTGTTTTGCATTGTTACTATTGTTGTTCTTGCTATTATTACCCATATTATGGTCTTGCAACTCTTTTTTTTTTGTTTTTTTCTTTCTTTCACTTGGTTTTTCATTAGTTTCCCTTTTATTCTATTCTTTTCTTCTGTTTTTCATTTTGTTTGCTTTGCACCTTCTTTTTACTATAAGCTTATGCTTCGTTGTTAACGTTGCTTCATTTAAGCAGCAGAGAGAAATTAAAAAAAAAAAAAATCCTTACATAAATTTTTAATTGTATTTCTTAAGTCTTTGTTTTTTTTTTTGTTTTTTTTGGATGCATGCATACCTTCAATAAAAGCTTGACTCAACATAAATGTGTTTATATAAAATGTAAGGACTCCCGCCTCTACGGTACTTGACATCATATCTCGACATAACTGTTATTGACATTGTTATACAATCGGATTTTTTGCCCTATGCATACAATTCTTTTTTCTTTTTTTCTTTTTTTCTTTTTCTTTTTTGCATTTTAATTTTTATTTTTTATGTTAAGGATTTTGTCAGTGGCATAGATGATGTCTATTAGTGGAAAAAACTGTCAAAGAGGATTTTTTGCATTTTTTATATTTCAGTTTTCAGGAAAACTTTCCGTAACGTTTTGGCTTTGTTTCTCGAAATGATAATATCAGTGTTTTGTAGGATCATTTATTTTCGAGGAAATGTCCAGGAAAGGCGATTAGCTACTCGTTGTTTTTTTTGATTCTGATTCAATTTTTCATTGCTTACTCAAACTGTTGAGACTTTTCTGCAGCTATCATCACAGAGTAGGCATATTTTAGATTTTTCATTATAGATGCGGGGTCGCGCAGAAGCATATATGAGAGATACCAGAACGCACACGTTTTCTAGAACAACTCATGACTAGGGATTTGTTCTAGTGCAACCGTTACTGTGGAAAGTACAAAGTGATTCTTGAAATGGAAACTTTTTTCAACACATATCTCCCCACAATCAACTCTCAAAGTTCTTATGGAAGACATTTTTACAAAAATTAGAGCAGAACCATAAACCATTTATAAATGTTGTTGTGAGTAAATTACAAGTTAAGGACGTTCATAGATGAAAAAAGCTTTTAAGCGTTTCAAGGGGTTGATTATGTAATTGGATTCGGTTTGAAGAGGAACATCCTCTGCCGCGTACAATAGCGTAATTTTCCTAAATTTATACAAAAGAATTAAAAGATTTCATAACAAACGATTTTTTATATATGAAAGCCCACGTCCATCCAAGCCTGAATTTTGAACAAGTTTTTCTATACCTGGCATGAGGGGTATGTTGGCAAAACGCCCAGAAGGAAGCATCGGAGATCCCATATAAAGTGTATATAGTCTTGATCAGCATCAGGATGAAATTCTAAATCGATTTAAGCATGTCCGTCCGTTCGCCTGCGTAATGTCTTTTATAAACATTCTCCTGGCCGCTAAAACGAAGCCATGGCCTTCAAATTTGGCAGAAACATTAAAAGTTCTCGCATGCACGTTTGCGTACGTATTGAGAATATGCCAAATCCATATGCCATAAAGTATAAATTCTTGGCCAGTTTCAAATTTGGAATACACCAAAACATGTCCATTTGTTTGTTTGTCCAACTGGATGTCTGCGCAAGTCTGTAGTACTTGCGGTAAAGATTTTCCCGTTAACGGAACTGAAGTGACGCAAACTTTTCTTGGGACACGCCTCCAACGCTAACGCGCCTACACGACAAAAAGTTATATTTTGAAAGTAGAAAAATTCAGCCGCGCGCATTCCATGTTATAAAGGGTGAAAATGCACTTCTTTTACTTGTTTTACTTCTTTGTCTTTTTTAGGATAACGGTAATGGGTGTAAAAGATTCGGTCATGGTCGAATATAATTTTCTTACTTGTTTTTTTTTTTTTCTTTTAAGTTTTTAACAGTGATGGTACAATGTCGCAGATCTCATATCAGAATTTTCTTATTTGCTTGAACTCCCTTATTACACCGCCATAAGTGGCATTTAGAACAACAATTTACAAATTCTCTGAAAATATGATTCAATCTATTAGTAAGCATAGAAAAATTAATTAGAACAAGTAAAAAGTGTAATGTGGGACACGATCCATCATTAAATGCCCTGCACCACCCTACCCTATTATTCATATATCGACTTTTCCCCATAAGGCGGAATATAGGAAGAGGTCGAAAAAGTGGTCCGAACCGAAGGATTTTCAATAGGCTTTATCCTTGGACCGAGTGAGATGTGAGTGTGCCAAGTTTCATCAAAATACCTCAAAAACTCCGGTCCATTGGTTGGACACAAGGAAACAAAGACAGGCGGACAGGCGGACAGACAAGCTTAGCTCGGTCCAACAAAATGTGTAGGGTATAAAAAATAAAAACGACAACGGCTTGGATCTTCTTCTTCTTCTTTTTATTAAAACCACAAAAAAATCGTTTAAAGAATCGGGTGAGTTTAATTTATCGAGCTAGCAGTACGACGGCAAGCTTGAAAAACATGATTTCGAGAAAAACGCATTTACAGTTGCCTCTATCAGCTTATGGCGCCTGCACCATACAATTGATTAAATGGCTGCAAACAATTTCGCCAGCATGCGAGTTTTCCTTTTTCATCTCGAACTCCTTTTTATGTTTGTTTAACAAGTCATTTAAAATACTTGCAATACTTGCTATAGACTGGCCACTTAGGCGATGGTGTCGCCTATAGAAAAAAAAGAGGAAAGAGAGTGGAGTAATGTTTGCGTACAATGCTTTTTTGCTGTTGAGAGTTAACTTATTGTTAACCATATCGTAATGTAAGCTTCAGCAAAACGTTCCTTAACGCATAAAAAGCATATTTAGTTTAATTGGAATTTTTGACATATGTGAGCGATTTTTTCATTTTTCTTTTATTGAGAGATTCTACAAAACTATAGCAAACAAATAATAACACTATCAGAGTGACATGCTATGTAAGCATATGTCTGCCGTTAATTGTAAACCAATGACTATAACCTAACTAAAGCAGAATATATCCATGCATTGTTAACATAAACAAATTTAATGAACTCCATCTATATAATGGGAGTTATAACTAACCATTTAAATAATAAGATTAATGGTCAGATGTCTTTAAAGATTTTCTCTCTTTATTTAGATAATAAAATTTCAAATTTTTTGCTTATTATGGGCGAAGCTATTGATCGAATATATTTAAGAAAAATTCTTACGGTCGCAGCTAAAAAATGTCTAACTTACCTACGTAATGACACAGGGACACAACTAAAGTAGTTTCTGCTATTCCACAATTCTTCTATACGCGTTGAATGTGATAAGTAATGGAATTTAGAAGTAGCTGCTGATATTTTTAAGGGATGGGTTGTGGAATTTAATATTTGCGAATTTTGGACGGAGCTATTCTTAAGGAAAAGGATAAGGTAGGCAAACTAAATCCTCTATACATAATGGTTGTCGCAACAGAGTCTTTCACATATGAGTAAAAAAAGCGGTGTCTTCAGGCACTCAAATGTAGTCTTAATAAGTTCATCTGTCCATTTGTTACCTTTCACACTAATGTTGCTTTAGCGTTCGTAGCAATTATGGTATTAAAGAGATTACAGATGGTCTTATTGACGTAATTTTGGCTGCGTTAATAAAAGAAAGACGTGTAAAAAGAATCGTTTTACGAAAAGCATACAGCGGAACATACTTGAGCGGTACTTTTATGCTTTAAGTTAGGAAAAATATATTTCCTTTCCTTACTAAAGCTTTATTGTAAAAAATTCTCAATATTTTATTTAAAAATAATTTTTTATTTTTCGCCAAAAGTTTAATAATATGATTTAGGATCGAAGAATTTAATATAAAAACTATTGAAGTCTGAAAAGAGAACAGAAGCGTATAGTTGTCTCTATCATTGAGTTTTTCCTTTTTTGTTTGACGTGTGCCTTGTATTTGTTTATATTTCTTAGTATTATCGTCAACAATGAAATAAATTTCCTTTAGCCTGCGCTACTCATCGGACACATGTTGCTTTTCTCCCCATTGCAGTGAAATGAAATAAAGGTGAAGCGAAGTGAAGTACAAAAAAAAAAAAAAAAAAAGTGAATAAAAAATTCAAATAACTTCACTCAATGGGTGTTTGTAACAACTACAATTCTGGCCATATGTTCAGGACAGAGTGTTGTAGGCCAAGGTATCGGGCATTACAAAGCCGATTAACTTTGTCTTGTGCCGTCGACCTCGCTACAATAATTTATTTGTAAAATAATTTCTTCTCCTTTTTTCTTTTCGTCTATTTTATGTGGAAACAGACGCGTGTTACCGCTCTATAAACATGTATTTGATGTAGAGGATGTGTGAAAGGACGAAAAATCTCTTTTTGTTTTGTTATTGTAGCTGCCCTTTTGTGAAACAACTGTTTTTTTTTTTATTTTTTTTTTTTTTTTAATATTATCATCATTATTATGTTTCTTTAGAAAAATTCATGTTCAGCTGCCTTCTATTCTTTTTTTTTTTTCTTTTGCTTCTTTTTTTCTTTCAACTGCATTAAGGCACATGTGCTACATTATATGAACTGGTGCGTATTATGCTTTCCTCTGTTAGAAATGTATACAAATGCATCATATGAACGAACGTGTATAATATATACCTAACAGGTGCTAACATCACCAAACATTCATTCATTCATTTATATTCGTTTAAAGTATAGGAAAAGTATGCATTATTTTCGGTCTGATCTACCGCTACGTTAAGTGTGCGCATACGTTTGTGTATTTTTATTGTGTTATTTTGTGGTTGCTGCCATTGTCTCCATTAAATTTTGTTGCGTTTCCCGAATCGAAGAAAGAAAGTACGCTAAGTTTGCCAAATCATTTGTCACACAGCAAATTTCATGATTTGGTCTCCGTCGAGAAAGATGATCCAAATATCTATAAATACATTTCTTTACTCATCGAGTGTTTGAGACCAAGAAAAAATCTGCCCATAAATAGAAATATCGATCAGTGGCAGTTTAAACTCTAGTTTTCCAATACTAAACTTAATTTTCATCAATTTCCGGTTTGCTTTCACAAAATGCCTTGTAAATATAATTAATGCTTAGGAATTTGAATATGGTAATACCTTTAAAAAACATATGATTTTAGAGGTTCTTGAGTAAATCGCATTAGAGTTTTTTGAGTAAATTACATTCGGGTTTCTTGAGTAAATCACACTTTACGGGAAATATAAAATATTAGGTTGTATACTACTTCTAATCATTTCTAAAATGGTTCATATCATTTCTTTACTTTCTTAGAGAAGCTCCGGCGAAAAGCTTACATGATTTAATTGATTTTTACAAATCAATTTTTTTTTTTTTTTGTTTACCATAGGAGAGACTGGGCAACAACACTTTTATTTAAGCGCTTAGTTATTTTCGATAATGTGATCTGACGACAACGAATTCTGTATATTCACCTAAGCCGCAGCGAGGAAAAAGATTACTCTATATAACTTATTATCTGTTACTAGTCTCACTCAGTCTAAAAATGCACATTTGGTGATAGAAAGAATATTGATGCTTAAGTCTTATGAAAATTGTGTTTATGTTCCATCAGTGGAAGTGCTAGCATGCATATATTGCATAACTAGTCCTACTATTGCGGTGGGTGTCAAAAGATTCGATCTTAGCTAAATCAGATTTCTTTCTTATTTATTTTTAATTTTTGTTTTCCTCTTTCTCGTAATGTCACTTTGTCTCCCCCTTCGAGAGTTTGTAACGAACATCTGTCGTTTATATTGCTTTGGCACAGTTCTTTGGATTATTGATCCTGCTGCTGTTATAGTTTATTCATTATTGTTGCACCGTTTGCATTTAACTTTGTATGCGTGCGCGTGTAAAACGACTTCAACATGCCGCTGGAGTTCCATTTCCTTCTAAGAATCCATTCATTCGCTTTTATTGTAATTTTTCTTCTCTTATCACTCAGCTCCATTGTTAATAAGTCGTTTGTTGTTGTTATGGTTGTTGTCACATTCGGATAACACAGATTTCATTTTAGTATTTTTTTTTTGCTTTTCTAATTCTTCGAATCGTAACTTCAAATTGAAACTCAATAATGTTCAACGATGACGAGATGGTTATGGTCGGCACAGACTATTGGAGGAGAATACATAGAATTCTGATAAATTTATTGCATCTTTGCCCCCATACCATTCATTTGTTCACCTACATTTTTTCTCAAATGATTTTCAATTCTTTTATTTAATTTTTCAAGCATAGCACATAGCGTATAATTTATCACAATATTAATGGTTGTATCGGTATTAGAGGGAGGAGACGGTGTCTGTTTACTTGCTCGCATTGCCTGCCTCTACCTATTAAATTGATTTTCCTTGCAGCAGTTGTTTTAAATCATGTCCAAGTCGCCTTTACTGTAATTAATTGAATTGAACGAGTTTTCTATGTTTAATGTGCTTTAGTTAAGGGAATTTTTCTATAAATGTTACCTAATCGAAAGCAATCATTTGAGAGAATATGTTCCGGTTTCCCTGACTTTTTTTTTTTTTTAAATTCTTCGTAATATAAGATGTTTTACACAAAGGCTTTATTCGAATTTTTTTTGTTTTTTATTCAAATCCAAGAGTGAGTTCCTAAAATTAAAGCAATTTTTTTGATATCGTTTAACAGAAGCCATACATATTAAGTTTGTCAAGGACATTGCAATTTACTTAATAAATACAAATCGAATCCTGTAATTAAAGACGTCAGGTGTGTAAATATAAATCATAATTGATTTTTAATAACAAAAAAAAGTGTTTATGTAAATAAGTTTTATTGAAAGTATTGTTCATCGCTAGGAGGTACTTTCTACAGAGACGGCAACTGATCTTTTGATTTCATTTAATTATTTTTTTAGCAAAATTAAGCAAAATTAAAATTGTAGATTAAAATATGATATTATAGCTAAGGTTTATATAAAAACACGAGTACTTGAAAAGTAAAACAACTAAAAACATTATAATGAGGCTTTGGCCCACAATACCCCCATACACCATTTCGCTTAACACAGTCATATTTATATAAAAAATTTCAAAATAAGGCGCTTTATGGCAAGTGGTCGAAAATGCGGACCAACTCCAGCCAACATGTCTGTGTAACACATTTCACGGAAATATCTTAAGAACTACGACGTTTGGGTTGAATACAAGAAAACAAGATGGACAGATGGAC
>KK502876.1:0-26770 GCA_000688735.1 Glossina austeni | reverse complement strand
CGACGTTTGGGTTGAATACAAGAAAACAAGATGGACAGATGGACAGAAAACAAGATGGATGATGATAGACGTACTTTTTTTTAAACACCTTTAGGTATACCGAAATTAATAGTTTACCAAGCTTTTTAGGCGGGGGGGAGTAATGTTTGGAAAAACGAAAATGGCAACCAAGGTACTGTCAACGTAGAACGTTGCACATGAGTATAAAAAACTTCCTGGCTTCGATCAAACAGCAAGATGAGTAAATGACGTATGTCACTTTTTGACTATCGTCTACAAATTACGGGTTAAAACAAGTTTCAATCAAAACAAAGACTATTTGCTAAATATAGCAGAGGGAGGTAGTATTTTGCAGTACATTGCCGTTAACATTCATAAATCCAAACGGTTCGTCCTAGAGAAATGCAGCTTATGACTTCGTTTTGCATATTGCAGAAATTTTTTTGATTTTATTTAACTTAAACGTATCAGTTTTTGGATTAAATTACGACAAGCAACCAGCAGCTGAGTCTGTCATTCATTTTCATTTTATTGTCATCACTATTCGATAAGTTTCTCTGTTCCCTTTACTATACCGTACGTGTGCCATTTATAGCTCATTACATGTGCTACACATCGTGTATGACTCAAAATATATTTTCCGGGATAGCTGACAACATCCCATAACTTAAGACAAAAATTGAAAAGTAGAAAACGCTGTGAGCGGGAAACTAAATGCTCTACACCACCTTGTCTAATACAGTTATTCATATAATGACTTTTCAAAATGAGGCTTTATAGGGCGATTGAACAAGAAATTGGTCCGATTCGAAGCATTTTCCATAGCTTTCGTCCTTGGGCCAAAACATGTGGCTGTACTTAATTGGTATCTGTATCTGAAAATAAGGCAACAAGACAGACAGACGCACAGACAAGCTTAAATCGATGCCGAGAGTGACGCAGTGAGCGAGTTGAATCGATCGTTGTAGTAAAAGGTGGGGTCTATCTCAACATCCCCTTTTGGGTGTTGTATGCATTCGCACAAACTTAATTATAAAACCCTTATATGTTAAATATGTTCTATAAGACTACACAACAAATATCTATTAAATTTACTCTGCCCCATATTTGTGGTCGTCTAAATGTCGAACGAACGTTTGAAGTTTGAGTTTTTACCCCTTTTCAACGCAAGCCATTCGATCATTTTGATAGTGTGTCCCATGTTTATTGCTTTCATGTTAAAAATCCTAAGGGGATAAGACTATCAATCTTCCTTCTTTTCCTTAGTAAATGGATTTCATTTTTATTCTGATTTTCGGCTAATCTCTTTTCGCATACATTTATTTCAATAGCATGCCTTGACATTCACTTATGAATTTCGTTGGCGAAACATTCTAAGGAGGGAGGCCGTGGTTATTAAAGAGAACACCTTTGGCTTTGTTGAATAGATATTTTTCTGCAAAATTATTTAAATTCTACTAAAAATTTGAGGACTTTTGCAATCATATTTTGTGCAGAATTTGTAATCTGTTTCTACAGGGAAACCTACGTTGTTTTTTTTTTTTTTTTTTTTTTTTTTTTTTTTTTTTTTGCAAGCCATGCATAAATGCGTGACTTAATAAAAATTGTATTTGCATGCTTTTAGTATGTTTGTTAATGTCGTCACCAAGTCGTCCTGTTATGTACATACATACAAATATATGCATTTCCTTATAATAATTTTATTTTATTTTTTATTTATTTATTTTTTTTTTCTTTTCCTTCTTTTCCTTCTTTTCCTTCTTTTTTTACTTCCAATTTACTACAACTACATTCCTAAGCACACACAAACACCACATATATGCATGTAGTTCCATTTTCTACATCATCGCTTTTATTATACACTGCTGTGCATGCTGATACTACTTTTTTCCCTGCATACGTTCGAATGTTAAATCTTTGCTCACTCTTGCCTGAAAGGACACATATTTTTTCTTCACACATATATAAACGAAAAGAAAAAAAAAAGAAAAAAAACATTGTGGACACATTTACAAAATTTAAAATCGAGTTTTAAGTAGCAGGGTGGGTGATGGGGATGTTTATTCTCTTAGGTCTTTCAATTAAGAGGACTTTTTGCGTTTTTCTCTCTCTTATTACCGATAAAGAGCATATTTTTCGGGGTTTAGAATACGCAGGCTTTTTTGTTGCGACTGAGAGAAGGAGAGACAAAAAGACCGGTTTTACTTTTTACACTTTGATGCTCTCTCTCACTGTGACATCACATGCCTTTATATGATGATGATGCATGTATGCTTGAAACACGCTAAAGGACTATAGCGCTTATTTAGAAGTCCTTATATCCTGTTTTTCCTCTTTTTTTGGTGTTGTTTTTTTCCGTTTTTTGGTTTGCGTTGTAGGGGAATGTGTATGGGCATGCATGCATGGATGCATGTATATGTGTTTGCGTGAGTATTTATATTGTATTTATATGCTCCCTAAATATTACCTGCCTGCTCGCCGCCCGTCAAACATCTGCTTTTGTGAGGTATAACCAAAAAAAAAAAAGAAAAGAAAAAACAATTTTATTCATCTCTTAAAACTTATATAGTCTTAAAAATTTTTCACGTCCAATCAGTTCCGTATTAACTTCGGTCGCGTGCACTACTCCTAACGACGCAAGAAAAAAAAATATACATATTTTTATTAAATATAAAATATTAAATAAATTATTAAACATAGCTTTTTTTTTTTTTTTCTTTAACGGAAATAATTTAGTGAAAATTTGTCAAAAAAAAAAAAAAAAAATATTACGCATCTGGCATTAATTCCTATAAATATGAATTATACCATGTTGTTAAAAACAAAAAAAAGAAGTGTTTTTGAAAGGAAAAAAAAAAAAAAAAAGAATTAGATCACCAATACATGCATGTACATGACTACACATATATGACTACTCATGCTTCATGTTGTTGAGGATAAAGAAAAATTTATGAGGTCACTGCTTTTCTAAGCTTCCACAGAAATTCATAATTCATGTAAAAATATGCTACGCTTCTGTGTTCGTACTCGAAACTGTTTAAGATGTGTGGAAGATAAGGGTAAGACAGCCGGACACTCTGTGTGATTTCTTAATAAGCCTAAAAGTAGGCTTTAGAAAAAAAAAAAACGTACTGGATTATATTTTATAAATAATTCGTTTAAAATTTATTTACAATGTTTAAACCATTGAAGGGAAATGCCTGCTCTCTCTCTTTCTCTCTCTCTCCCTCCCATCTCCTCTCCTCCGCTCCTTTCTCTCTTGCCATCACTCTCACAGCTTTATTAAGTTTAAGGATGTGTTGTGCATGCGTATGTTTGTTTATTAAAAAATATAAATTTATGACATGCCTGCCTTCTCATGTGTATGTATGCTCAGTCATTCAGTCAGTTATTACTGTTGGAGGTTACTATGACTCATACGGTCATAGATTTTACAAGTTTTTCTTTCTTTCTTCTTTTTTTTACAAAAATATAAAAATTCCTTTTCATTGCTTAATCTATATATGGGTGTGTGTGTGTGTGTGTGTGTGTGTGTTTTCCATCATTTTTTTTTTTGCTACTCCCTTGGTTCTCATCAATTATTTTGCTTCTTTTTTTTTTTCTTTCTTTCTCTTAGTTAGAAATTTTTTTAATTTAAATTGGCTTTGATGAGCGTGTTGTGTTGATGATATGTGTCTGTAAGTGTTGGTTTTGTTTCGAGTTTCGAGATAGGTGGGCAGGCAGGCAGGCAGGCAGGCATATCTAAACGTATTTGCTTTACGAAAGTGAGTTTCAAGTGGTTTTCTTTTTGTACCTTATATACCGGAAATAGTTAAACATATGCAAATGTGTAGTGGGTAACATAAATAAACACAAGTCATTAGATAAAGATTCATTTCAAAGTTTTTGAAGAGATTGTTGATATATTTACGAAACATAATGTCTTCTTCAACTTTACTTTACCGCACTGGGTGATTCCTTTTAATTACACAATCGCTTTTCACAATTCTTGTTAATCTAAAAACTTTCTCACAATAAGTTTTCAGAGTAAAAGAAAGAAAAAAAATTTATAATCAAAACAAGAAAGAATTCAAGAATTCGGCTCGGAAAGAATTTATTATTATTCGTTTACATATATTTTCATTTCAATATAAAGCGAAATGTCATACGAATGTCGAAACAAGATTTATTTATTTTACAAAAATTTAACAACATTTTAGACACTAAAAATCACGAAGCTCGAATTATTGATGTCTAAGCAAACATTCTGCCAGTCGCCATTAAATTCTACATATAGTTAAGTTCGTAACGGTGCCTGCAAATTACCTTTGGACAGACATACGGACCATAGAATATAACTGCAAGCGGATATTATATCACTCAATAAGTCTCAATACGGTCTGGCACATTCATGGTAAGGCTGTTAATGGATCCATGATTCCAGGATAGTAGTAAATCTTAAACGATGCGTGTTCAAATTACATGACATTCTGACAATTGCGTTTACAAGTTACAGCTGTTTTAGCGATGCTGCTTTTCTCAACAGTGTTGCCATACAAATACTTGACAGGACGGAGAGTTATTTATTGTTAGTTAATGCTGAACCAAGTGTGACTATTTTTCAAGAGTTCTGATCGTTTGGCATATCCAGTATGATCTCTATTTTGGGTCGAAAATGCATCAGTAGCTCGGTCTGATATTTATGTCTAGCTAAAAAGACTTGTTTAAGCTAGACGTGGTTGTTGTTACATTCTTTTTTTTTTTTTTGTGTTGTTTTTTTGGCTTTGGTGTGGTTTGAGACTTTTTTGCTTGTTGCATAAATCTAGGTAGCTAGGTAGGATGAATTGTTTCTATTCCAAATTTCGCGCGGAGGAATATAGTTAATCGCCATGATATTTTATTCGAATCGGACGTATTACTATTCATATATATATATATATATATATAAATCGTGGCCCACGCAGTAATGCTGGCTTTTTCGCTTAGCTTAGTATACATTTACCCACACTTTAGAATGGGATGTCCAACCTTTGCAAAAATTACACTTTTCTTAAAGATTTTCAAACTAAAAGTCAGCCTGGGAGGTGAGTAAAACTTATTGATTAAACTCTTCGATATTATTGGCTACAAGTACAGTTTGAAAATAAAGGGAATGCGCCCGGAAAAATATGCCCACAATAAGGAGGTAACTCCATGACTCCAAAGTCTCCTAGCACGCAGTGCACTAGGAATAATTTCCTGAAGACCTGGTCAGCTTTTTAAAAGTCAATGCGTGATTTGTCCCGCTACTAACATCAGCAATTGACATAATACGATGCAAGAAACGTTTGTTTGACTGATTAGGGTTTTCTTCCTTCCTTAGACTTTTTGATATAAAAAGGATAAAACGTTGACTTCGCATAATAATGCAGAAATTTTGGTCTTGGAATTCAAGTGAAATATAACACTAACAATCTGACATCGTTAACAATGGCTTATGAAGAAACAAAAATCAATTATTCCGCAATCCTTTCATTAGTGCAATCTTATGAAAAACCTAATGAAAAATGTGAAGCATTCGCTTCCCCGTTAGTTAAGTGAACCCCAGAACACCCATTGACTGCGATCAGTCCTACAGATTATATGAGGTGTGCTTAAAAAATCGTGGGGTTTTGCACATTGGGTTTTTAAATTTATTGTTTTTTTCTGTTATGTCGATACACGTCTCCTTAACACGTCTTGACAATATTAGCCATTTTGCGTTTTCAGTCTACTTTCTTTTTTTTTTTAAGACACCTCTTATATCTGGTTACAAACGGATTGAAAAGTTACTAAAGGCAGAGTAGTGATTACTTGAATACTTTCCCTGGAAGGAACCAAGAGGTCTCAACACTGATACCAATTATGTGCACATACATGTTACTTAAGTCGCTCGAGTGCATTATTTTTCATGAGATTCCAAAAATTTCAACGTTGAACGCGATACCCCCAATTAAATTAATTACAAAAGGTATTAATAATAATGAATAAATTTTAAAATAAAAAAAATATTAATGAATAAGAAATTATAAGAAAATATATTAAGTAAGAAAATTGTAGTTAGCTGTGATGGAGGGTACTTTGTAAACAGGAATTTTATCTTAAAAAAAAAATATATATATATAAATATATATATATATAAATATATATATATATAAATATATATATATATAAATATATATATATATAAATATATATATATATAAATATATATATATATGCTTACTGGGGCTGGGTCTGAGTATATTTCGAAATTTCGTTCCCTCTAAATTTACCAAGTACAAGGTTTTCTCAGTTGATCTTGGGTTGCATTAATGTATTGTCTTAAAGAGTAGGTCCATTTTTAATGTCCACTCCCAATATTTTTGTATAAACTCGAATCGGATAACTTTATTTTTGCGGTCAGGAGAATGCTAGAGCAGATATTACGGAGAGGAATATGTTTACAGCGATGGAGAGTTTGATGCTGATCAAGAATATATATATGTATATAAGAATATTACTTTACGTTTTGACAAAACGAAAATACTCCACCGTTCGGTGATGGGTATAACAAGTGATGTTAATCCAAAAACGGGGTCAAAATTCACGACTACTTTTCTTCCTTTCCATTTTCGGCGGATCAGTAAATGGATCTAAGTGGCATTATCAACAAAAAAACTGAATTTTTTGGCCAAAGATTAATACGAAGACGATTAACGTTGACTTTGTTCCCTTAGGTAGAATTTTCAAATTGTAGTCGATTTCAACAGCTGAGCGAAGAGGGAGGGGTATCGGAAACCGACAGATCCATTTTATCATAATCTGAAGGGTTATATTTTATGCGATACACTATAGTAAAGAATGTCAGTAAGCAATCATATAAATAAAGACATAAAACATATCAAAAAGAAAGAATTTTTTTTTAAAAGAAATCAAAAAAAAAAAAAAAACCCAAGCCTTTGATTTCGATTGAGGATAAGATGCGTGCCAGTTAACCAATCCAAGAATTGTCTTTGCCTTGAAGTATTATCAGCAAATTTCAGGTCGCTTTCTCTTATATATATATATGTATATATATATATATTTATTACATCAATTTGTTTTTTGTGGACCGAGTTTCAAAAATTGATTTCTGAGTTTCAATTATGGGATCATAAGTTCAAAGTTTTTTTTGTGGTTTTTTTCTTTACCGTTAAAGATGAGAAACGATTGAGTGGCACCTTTGGAAACGAATATAACTAAATCCAAGGGATATCTTAAGACGATAATGACGAATAAAATGTAGTTTCGATTGTCTCAAGAATATTAAAATATCTAATGATACCTCATTCTTCAGGGTTTATTAAAACTCTTCTACGAACCTTTTATTTATTTATTTATTTTTTTGTTTTTCAATTTCTCCTAAATCGTAATTAAGATTTTTATCAAACGTTGTTTGAATTCATCCATCCAAAGTCAGATAAGAAATAAAAAAAATCTCCGTTAAAAGTCCTTATCTTTCTTAGTGAAGTTGATAAAAGCCAAGCAAGCAAGCAAGCAATTAGGATTTCTATAATTAATAAATAATTAAGACTTCATCAAGAACATTAACGTTTAGCGTAATTACGCGTTTAGTTAGTGTGTTCAGTTACATAGAAAATTGGATGGCATTTGTGAGGCGAGCAGGCGCCTAACAAATACTCCAAGAAATTATAATATTTTTATTATTTATAAAAAATTAAAAGGATACTAGAACTCTGTTCCCTCGAGTAAATTGTTGTGTGAGTGCATTAAAAAGATGAGGAAAAGAAAGAAAAAAAAAAAATTCCCACAAACACTTAACGTGTACGTGGCTACGATTATATATGTGCGCGCGAGCACCAATCTGTGTGTGTTTGTTTGTGTGTGTTTATGTGTGCATTTGTACGTGTGTGTGTTCAGATTAAACGGGAAACACTGTGTTTCCTAAAACCCACCAAAAAAAAAAACAAAAAGAAGGAAAAAAAAGACAAGGGAAACATACTCAAATTACTTATCGCCTCAATTGATTTCAAATTGCATTTCCTTTCCACAAAAGCGAATGAAAAATGTTTCACATATCTTTGTTTGTATTCACATATTATGTTGTGTGTATGTATGTTATAATATATATATATATATATATATATATATATATATATATATATATATATAATAACATATATATACATACACACATACATATATGTAAAATATATATATATATATATAAATATATGTATATACAATAATATATATTTGCATTTATGTTGTGCTCATAACTGCACCCTAAAGGATAAAATTTCGTATCTTTTTTTTTTCTCTTCTCAACAACATGCTTTTTTTAACAATATGTTACGAACACACGCACACAACAGATATATATATATATATGTATAGGTATATACACATCTATGCATATGCATACATACTGCGTGCGTGAAATAAAAGGCTTCCAGTTTTCTTCTTTCTTTTTTTTTTTTTTTTTTGTTTTTGTTTTTCTGCTTTTCTTTTTCGGTGAACTCAAAATACTTTACTTACGTACGTTGTCTCTGTGGCGTACATGATGATGACGGCAATGGTGTTCTTTTTTTTTTTTTTTTTTTTCTAAACTCCTCTATGTTATATTTATACATATACATATGCACAAGTCATAGCAAAGATATCAAACTCTATATATTTTACGTGTTTGTGTGTGTGTTTGCGCATTTGTATTTATATGCTACTATATATGTATACAAGTTAGCTTGTCGGTTCTTTCGAAAATGTCAATAGCAGACACGTTTCTATTTTCGTTTACCATACATTTCTGCTACTGCATCCACTTAATGAAATGCGTTTATTCGGCACATATAAAGTAGCCGATTGGATGGGGTTTGGTTGTGTATTATGCTTCTTATTGTGTTTCCTCGTGCATGTGATATTCAATGTTATAACACATTGCCAGGATATGTTTATAAGAAAGTGTGTATATGTGCGCCGCGTATGCTTGCGGTAGTAGGTAGCATGTAAAACGGTTGTGTCATTTTTTTCAAAGCTTTTATTCTTTTTTTTTTTTATATTGTATAAAAGTTATATTTAATATTAAAACTACCACGTGGACCAAAACAAATTATTTCGTCCAGTTTAAAAAAAAAAAAATGATATAAGCCATGTAATCCTTCAAAAATCGTTGGTTGGTTTTATTTATAGCAAAAAAAACTTTCAATTTTTAATCAATTTTCCATGTGATCTGTTTCTACCAAACGATACCATAGACCCGTAATCCTGTGCAGTTGCCGCAGTCACAGAAAAGAAGATAGAAAGTTGAAGTTTAGTGCAAACATTCCTTCAGACAAACTCGATTCAGTGAAGGTATTTCTGAGACATTTACTCAGGTAGTCGTCAGGATTACTATCATCCCCAGGTACTTCCGAAACAGTGTTCATAGGTAGTCGTCAGGATCGTCTTCATGTTCGGTCTGAGAATGATTTCCATGCTTATATCGTTTAAGGGACTGTCCTTAGGATTTGATTAGAAACTGAGATAAATTCTATTCCGTGAAGGTAGTTCCGAAAGACTATTCGCAAGTAATCGTCAAGATCGCCTTCATGTTCGTGTTCGATCTAAGAAAGGTCCCCATTCTTAATCGATTAAGGATCCAAATTTAGAAATTGATAAGATACTGAGACAAATTCGATTCCGTGCAGGCACTTCCGAAACAGTGTTCATAGGTAGTCGTCAGGATCGTCTTCATGTTCGGTCTGAGAATGATTTCCAGGCTTATATCGTTTAAGGGACTGTCCTTAGGATTTGATAAGAAACTGAGACAAATTCTATTCCGTGAAGGTAGTTCCGAAGCACTATTCGCAAGTAATCGTCAAGATAGCCTTCATGTTCGCGTTCGATCTAAGAATGGTCCCAAATCTTAATCGATTAAGGATCCAAAATTTAGAAATTGATAAGATACTGAGACAAATTCGATTCCGTGAAGATACTTACGAAACACTGTCCGTAGGTACTAATTGGGAGCTTTCATGTTCGGTCTAGGAATGATCTCCATGCTTATATCGTTTAAGGGACTGTACTTAGGATTTGATAAGAAACTGAGACAAATTCTATTCCGTGAAGGTAGATCCGAAAGACTATTCGCAGGTAATCGTGAAGATCGCCTTCATGTTCGTGTTCGCTGTAAGAATGATCCCCATTCTTAATCGATTAAGAATCCAAATTTAGAAGTTGATAAGATACTGTGACAAATTCGATTCCGTGAATATACTTTCGAAACACTGTCTGTAGGTACTCGTCGGGAGCATTCATGTTCGGTCTGAGAATAATTTCCATGCTTATATCGTTTAAAGGACCGAACTTGGAATTTGATAAAAGAATGGAAACTAACTTGATGCAGTGAAAGTATTTCCGGAGCACTGTTATAAAAGAATTCGTTAACATCAGCTTCATGTTCATTCTAAAAATGATCTCTCGATCAGTTCAGTAACAGGTCATCTTCGAACGGTCGCTTTTTATTTCATTTTTGCAACTGTGGCAACTCCAAAAAAATTATATAGAAATTGGTATGCGGGGAACACTGATAGTTCTAGTGTTAAAGGAACTTCTTTTGTGATCGAGAACCAACTATAGAAAATTGTTTCTCATATTTGATCAAGTTTATATATATGTACTAATAAATTTGTATGTGTGCACGTATATATTTTAGAATATCGGTTGTCGTATCTTGAAAGTGTTTTCCAATGTGGCACCACAGAGCACAGATCGTGTCGTTCAGACGGTGGGCAAAAAGACTCAAGTGGTTGATGCTATACGTGAAGTAATCACCT
Source organism: Glossina austeni (assembly GCA_000688735.1). Taxonomy (NCBI): domain Eukaryota; kingdom Metazoa; phylum Arthropoda; class Insecta; order Diptera; family Glossinidae; genus Glossina; species Glossina austeni. The sequence continues at coordinate 15,977 of KK502876.1, read as the reverse complement.
TAACTCGTGAGACACCGATAAAAGGACCGATACACAATTACGATCCATTGAATTACGATCGTATGTATGCCGACGAATATGGCGGCTATGGTAATATACCCGGTAGTAGTCGTCCCTCGCGTGATGGCCGTCGTGGCGAACGTGGCAATTACGATCGTGGCCGTAACGATCGCAGCCGCAGTGGTGGCAGACGTGACAATCCCTTTATAAATCCTTGGGCCAATGATGATGGCGGTTTCAACGGTGGTGGTAACGGTTTTGGCGGCGGTAACTTTGGTGGCAGCAGCGGCGGTTTCGGAGGACCAGGAAATTTTGGCGGTAATAATGGAGGCTTTGGAGGTCCTGGCGGCCCTATGGGTGGCGGAAATTTCGGTGGTGGTGGATTTGGCAATCAAGGTGGCATGAATAACTTTGGCGGCGGCAGTGGCGGTTTTGGAGGTGGTCCCAATGGTATGGGCGGTGGTTTTGGCGGCCCATCCGGTCAAGGTGGTTTTGGTGGTAACATGAATTCTGGTGGATTTGGTGGACCTAATAATATGGTTAACGGCATGGGTGGCAATATGGGTAATACAAGCGGCGGTGGCGGCAGTGGTGGAGGTTCTGGAGCATTCGGACAGGGTCCTACTAATAACAGTCCAATTTCTGGCAATTTACCAGAAGGTCACGATCCCAAAAACAGTACTCAAGTTTCCATACCGAAGGACGTAAGTTTAAGACTAAACAACAAATAAATTCCAATTAATTCTGAATTGTTTTTCTCTTCTTTTTTTTTATTATTTAATTATATTATAGTTGGCTGGTGCTATAATTGGCAAAGGCGGCGGCCGCATACGGCGCATACGCAATGAATCTGGTGCTTATATAACCATTGACGAACCTTTGCCAGGCTCTTCAGATCGTATTATCACCATTTCCGGTAATCCGAAGCAGATACAAATGGCTCAATATCTACTACAACAGAGGTTGGTGTCGAATAAGGCTTAAAAGTATGCATAAAATTTCATCATTTCAATTTCATTATTATTTTGTGTTCATGTTCTGTTGTTCTTTTGTACATCTCTCACACTTTTTTTTTTTTTAATACACACAAATAATATAACAATTCATTAAATGGTTAACAAAATTAACAAAAAAAAAATTTACTAATAAGGATTACTTAAGAAAATAAATTGAATTGCCTTGGGAACACAAACATCGTCTGTAAGCTGTGGGGATGCAATGGGCAATGAGTTATAGTAAGACCAACATTGAAGCACCTTAATATGTTTTATTGCATACTTTAATCAGCATAGGTATGCCAGGTCAGTTAGACGATAAGCTCCTGTGAAAGTCGGAAAAATCAAAGGGAAGTCTAAGTCTTGGCAGAGATACGCTTAGGTGCGCGTGGGTTGCCAACAAACCTCTGATTGTAATAATAAAAAAAATATTTTTTTTTAACCTGAAAGGTTTCCCGACACATAGCCCTTTCCTGCATAATTTCGTAAAAAATTTCGTTAGCTGCTAGCAAAATTCAAGCCACAAAAACAACAAATTACTTCGTTAATGTTGAGGTCAAGTATGCCATTGAAACTCGAAGAATTTATTGGACATAAGCAGCCATTGAAACGAGAAGCATCTGGGAAATCGAACTCTAGGCGACTTCGTACTTACACTTTCTCTTTTGCAATCTTCTCCTGACCATTTTTTAATCAGTTAACTGTGTATGACGAAGATATACGCTATGGTCCGTCCATCTGTCCTTGTCGGATGATTTCATAAAACTTTATCATTATGAATGTATGTTTGCCGTAGTAAGCTATTTTAGAACATTTCATTACAATCTATTTTCATAATGCACATACTCTGTGTTTGAAGGGTATCCGAGTATGTCGCTAAAGAGATCGACACACAGTTAACTGGTTAAGTAACTTTGCGAAGCATTTCTTGAAATGAAGTGCAATTGGTTCCACCTTTACGCTAACTGCAATTAAGTCTTTTATTTTTCGTCAGTGTATGTAAAATTTTAGGCAAGCTTCCTTCACAGTGATGGATATTCAAAAATCATTCCAAGCTCCTTAGCAAAAATATAACTAAAGGAACAAAAGCCAAATGAAATTCATGGTAAATATGGAACATAAACATAAGGCGTTTGCTTTCATTGCTGAAGAAAAGAAGAAGATGCCAAAGTTTGTGAATATGTTGGAGGTAGATTAACATCATATACTTCTTAGTAATTAAGGAGGTTTGGCTGCTGCCTAGACAAGGGTGGAAACTTTCTCTCCTCCTATTCTCATAGTGATGAAGCGTCCTGAAGAGAAAATTGTGAACTCCTAGAACTCAATAAAAGAAGAATCTATGGGAAATTAGATTCATAAATTATTAGGAGGATTTAATTAGGTTTTCCTCTCCTACCCGAACAAAGCTTAAATGGATCTTCTTAAGGGAAACATTTACGAAATCGAAAGAAAGTGGAAAACATTGATAGACGAGGCCTCTGCAACAAGACAATCATTAACTTTCAACGACTAATTATACATTTTTTCTACCTAAACATGAGCAGAGAGATTGTTTCGTATTTGACAAAGTTTGCTCCTTGTCAAGAAAGCGTTTGCAGCAGGCAGCAAAGAGAATTGATAGTTAAGTTCATTAAATTCTTCAATTTTAAGTATTCTCGAAAGCTTCTTTGGTGTTTAGTCATATAATTGGCGAACTCAAGTCTAAAAAAATTAAGTTAAGGTGGAAGTTTCCACAAATCTTGTTCAATGTAATATACGTTTTAATTGGAATGCTTGTATATAATACATGTATATATATATATATATATATATATATATATATGTATATATATATTTATAAATATGCCTTTGTATAAAATGTGTGGTGGTGCTTGCAAAAACTTTATTATTATTCATGTGGTGTATTTCTAACTTGTCTTAATATACCTTGTGTGGAAGACTAGTGATTTTGTTGTTTAGGTATTTGTAATAACAATAAATCCCTTGTCTTCTTACAATGTGTATTATTTGCTGCATATCAAAAAAAAAAACAACAACAAATAAATAAATAAACTCTAACTCACATCACATCATCTACATCTACAATATTAAAAAAAAAAGTGCTTAATAAAAGTATTGAACTAAAAAAAAAAAACCAATTAAATCCAAATTAATTATTTCTTGTCTTTCATTTTTTTTTTTGTTTTTTCTATTTTTAGCGTCCATGAGAATCAGCGACGAAATATTTAAAGAGATAAATAAAAATTCCTTAAAAATTAACAAAAAAAAAAAGAAAAAGAAAAAAACATATTAAGAAAGAGAATAGAAAAGAAACAGAAGGGAAAAGAAAACAAAAACTGATTGTGTAATAAGTTTCGCAAAATATTATAAAACTTCATCATATTAGTTAAAAAGCTACAGAATCTATAAACATGGAAACGTTGAAGTGTGTAATGTAAGATTTTATATAACTTGCAGCATAAAACCGTAAAATTTTTCTCCATTGATGATTAATATCCCCTTAAATATACCCTCTTTAGCTTTCTCGTCAATTGTTCTAGTTTAGTTTAAAAGAAAACAAAACAAAACAAGAAAAAAAAAAAAAAGAAAAAGAAAACAGAAATTCTTTTACATAATTGTTAATATGTTTATGACGTAACGGTCTGTTTGCTGAACTGAATGTATTACTAGAAAATAAATTAGGAAAAAAAAATGAAGAAAACATTCACAATACCACCACCATCCATCCATTCTCTTCCTTTCTTTTGCTTCCAAAAACTTGATTAACAACAAACGAGAAAACCCCACCAGCGGCATATAAATTAAACAATAAAAAATTATTAAGGCGCTATAATTATATGTTCTAAGTAAATTAATAACTAACTTAAATCATTAATTTTTTTAAATTTTAAAGAAAAAGTAGAACAAAATTAATTTTCCTGATCTTTTTTTTTTTTTTTTTTGCCTTTTTCAATAATAACAAATTTTCACTCGTAGAAACCTCAGTTGGCATGACAGTGCTGGCAACCTCTCCTTTAAATATAGAAAAGTTAACATTAAAAGAAAAAAAAAAGAAAAAATCATTTTTTAAAATCCTTAGCTTATTTGATAAAAACTGATTTTCGCTCTTGGTAATTACTTACAAAAATTTTCTTTCCTATTTCATATAGGTTTTAAAAAATAAGAATAAATCTTTTTTTTTTTTCTCAATTTTTCGTGCGTTTCTTTATAAAGTTTTTTTTAATCATAAATTTAAAAAAAAAAGATATTTTGCAAATTGTATTTAATATTAGTTATTTTCTTATAAAAGTGTAAACATTTATAACAGCAAAATAAGCGGAATAAAATAAAAAAATAAAGAATATAAAATTAAAACAAAATCTTTTCTTTAAATATAATTCCATTTGGATGGAGCGTATGCGAAAGATGTAGTGATCATTAATTTTCTAAAGCTGGTAAGACTGCATTGAGATACCAGTCAATGCTTAAATCAGCTGTTCTTGTTTATAGTAAATTTAGTACGCGCGCAGGAATAAAACGCACTAATCGTTCCTTTAAATAAAAAAAAGGTAATTTGTTCGCTTTCAAACGTTTTCAACAAAACAAAAATTAATTTGTTGCACTTATGCCCTAGAAGCTTGGTTAATTACGCAACAAATTACAAATTAATTAAGTAATCCGCGATATTCGTGGTAGCGAGCTTCGTTGAATAAAGAATTTTCTTTAGAAATTGTAGTTAAAAACTGTGTTTTGAAAAAAGTATTATGAAAATTTATGAACTTTTTACGTCCAAGAGTTTCACCCTATGCTATATATAAAATATTCCGATTGATTTGCCTTGTTCTGGTCTAGTCGGCTATCAAGAGTTTCGAATAAAGCATAAAGCTAAGTTTTAGGTAAAGATAAGTTTTAGGTTCGTTTATGCTGACTAATATCAGAACTGTTGTAGTAATATCAATTCTGGAAGAATCCCAGAAGTTGCCCTGACGCAACTGAACAGGTATTGCACGCAAAAGATGTGGCTTCATCCATACTCCTTTCCGTTGACCTAAATTAAAGTAATCTTTTTGCGAGAAAGGTGCGTGTAGTCGAAAAACTCCCTCAAGGTGCTGTCCGTAGCGATAAATACGACGATGACTTAGTTTTCTTAAAGCGACAAAATAGATATTAATGAATACATTTTTTCATTGTTTAAAAATTTGAATTACTTCACGCTCAAGATGCTCTACTAAATCGGAAAAGAGCACAGTGAAAAGTTCGTAATTATTAGGATATCTTCAAATTTTTGTACCAACCACCGGAATACGAGGGTAGATCTGCGCTTCTTCTTGGTGATTAGATTAAACGATTACATATGTATATATGTTGAGACCAGTTAGAATTCTATTTATTCATCAATCAGTTGGTATAACATGTGGGCAGAACATGGGGACAGAACATGGGAGCAGAAATTGAGATGGAAGGCGGAAACTTTGCATACGTGTTTTTAGTTGGAGGCAAATCGAATTTAAAAATTGTATCTGATCAGCCTGTGATGAGCGAAAATCTGTAGTAGACATTGGCTTGAGATAATACCTTTGCTTACTAGAAGCGTCTCGGAATTCGGTACAAGAACAATTTTCATTTCGATAGATTTGTGCTTCTTTTCAGTAATCAGACACACATACCGACTAACATGATTTCTCTAAATCTATTTATTCGTCAATCACCAAATATAACGTTCATCACAAATAATTTATAAAGTTATCTGAAGCTTAGCAAATGTGTGCGTGTTTTTAATTGGCGACAAATCGAATTTGAAAATAAATACAATAAACGGAAACATGCGGCGCTTATTGATTTAAAATACTAGGTGCATTTATTACAAGCATGTCGGAATTCGGTGCAAAAATCTTTTTCAAGTCACGTCTATTTCCGAATGTTTACACGCTGTCGTATTTTTGGTAAGTATTAAAAGATACACCGGCGTAAGTAAAACTCTCTTACTTGTTTTTTCCACTTCAGAGAAGGAAGCATGACGCCACTTTCTAATTTTTACGGTCAAAGGGCTAATATTATATGTAAGGTAAGAAGATTCCTGCTTCTAAGTTAGACTACCAGTGTCTTTTTTTTAATTCATGTCAGCAAAATATTACGTAAAAATTAAGTTTTAACTAACGCGGAGGGAAACCCAGTTGCCATGAGTTGCTTCACGGCAAGTCTTTCTTTCCTTAAAAGGTTTACATCAGAAGTTAGAGAAATTCTCTAGAGCTATTTGGCTTACAATTAAAGCAATGTAATGCACTGTTGATTACTTATTATAATGAAACTGTTTTCATTTGAAAAGTGAATAAATAAGAATATTCTATTATTTTATCTGTGACCGAATGTTCTATACCTTTATGTTAAAAGAAAAATCAAATAAGGCTAAAATTTACGGTTTCCTATGACATTGAGGTGGTGGTGCTGTTTTTTTCCAGTTTTGTAAGGTGGATGTGAAAATGTTTATTGTTTTATCTGTTGCAATTTATGTGTGATACTCAGAAAAAACCTCATTTTTTTCTAGTTTCACAAGCAGAGTGGTGCTTTTAGCTTACCTTGTACTACAGATGTGTCCTTTAATCGATTCCGACCGTTTTCAATGTCAAAAACTCTGTTTTTGCCTAATTTCGAGAGAAAATTTTATCACAAATCTTACGCAGGCCGATGGACTGGCATGCTTAGATCGTTTCTATGCACGTATACCTATGTAACTATGTATACCTTATGGAACGTCGGACGTCTGGATGTTGTAAATGCTATCATAAACTGAACGTATGCTTACTCTTTCGTATAAAAAGTGTTTTGTCGGGTATAAAAAAGGCTTTTGTCTAAAGTTAACTCCAAAGCTAACTAAACTAAATTTAACTAAATTTCTTTTAAGAAAAAATTTTTATGGAAGGACAGAGGTACTTTTGCTTGTACGAATGATATAGAGGTTTAACTAGGTCAGAATTCTGAATCCATTCGACAGTTCCTTTGACTATTCTATCATGACTTTTATGACGTGACGAAGAAAGCTGATGGCAACAGAACAAGCTGAAAAAGGTTTCATCTCCTCTAAACTAAACTAAAGGCCTATAGCTTTAAATCTGAGCAGATATTGATTTAAAGAGTTTCCATATATTTGTCAAAACAATAATCGCTACTGATCCTTATTTAATTTAATGCCCGATAGTACACTTAAACTTATCAAACTCTCCTTTTAATTAGCACATTATTAAGTCTTTGCCTGCTTTCTCGTCATTTTTACACTTCCAAGGGAATGCGGATATAAGCGATTGTTAATAAAGAACAGTTGCAGTTACAGTTAGAACTACTATAGAATAATTGAACAAATCTATATCTTTTGAATGAATTAAAAATCTTACGCGTTATACTTATGTTAGGACACAAAAAATGTATCTAAGACGGGAACCTATGTCTTCAATCTTGCTTTTAAAATTAGAATTTCAAAGAAATATGAACGCTATGTGTGAAAGCGGTATTGCTCGGTCGCCTATGAAGCCTATAATTAGTTAAAAGTAGTGTCGCTCATTATATCCATCGTATGAGCTTTTGTCAAGGATTCGTGACGGATACACACGCACTTGTTGGACAGCTTAGAAAATGGTCACAATAAATGCCAGCACAATTTGGAAATGTCTGTCTGTCTAGGTGGGTGTCAGTCGTCCATTTATTGATTGTGAGTTTGAGATTTGGTCCGAAGAGCAAGCTCAGGTCGCACATTGTTTTGCTAGTTATAGTAAGTTCAGTTAAATCGCCTGAATCCGTTCCTGTTCGTGGTTACGAACGCTAAGAGATTTAAAATTGTTCCCCTTTAAGTTGTGACTGCATGACTGTATATAATTTACTTTCTCTTACAATCGAGTGTCATAAACAATAGCAACGCGTTGTTGTTGTTCGATTTGTTTTCTTGTGTTTTTTATTAGATCTACAAAGTTTTCACTTCTCTAAAATATATCTAAGAAGAAGAAGAGGACAGTTTAATTGTAATTATTGGAAAGTTGTTTTATTTAATCGGAATCATTTATATTTTATTTAAATTAATTGCATGCTCTTATAAAATACATACGTACGTGTTACGTAATTACTTTTTTTGCTCTTATTTACAAACTAAAAATTGTGTCAGTTAAAGTTAGTTGTTCGCATTGTTGTGGTTTGTTTTTTTTTCTTTATTAAAAGTGATTGGTTTGGATTATTTATCGTCTTTTTTTTTTTTTTTTTGATAACTCTATATATTGCTCTTAATCATCTTCTTCCTCGCCCTTTTGCTATAGCACCAATTTTATACATAATAGTATTACATAAAATAATAAATTTAATTAAAATATATATAAAATTAAAAAAAAAAAACATAAAACATTAACATTTTTTTAAATTGAATTATAAAAATTTTTTCATGTGTTGTGCATAAAAAAAAAATTTTTTTTTATATAATTAATTGTTTATAACGCTTGCATATATAAAATAACATTATCCGCATATTAATTACGTTTTGAAGAATTTATTAAATATTTACAACAGTGTGTTAGCAAATGCTTTTCACCCGACGACGAACCTGAACTATTATGCAATTGCTGATGATGATGACTACTATGCATGATTGTACCCAATTCACGAGTATAAATATCTAAACCATATTGACCCTCTTCCGGAAAGCTAGATAGATAGAGGAACAGAACAGAAAAAAAAAAAAAACGAGAACATAAATCATTTACTAGGCAAGCTATGCTTGCTTCAGCTTCACTTACGTTATGATAAACGTAACGATATCGTCCATAACATTATGCGATACATATTTGGATAATTTTTTCTCTTCAATGCCATTCTTATGCAGCGTGGCCATAAAATCGGTAAGAGGTCGAGACATGCGAAATTGTAAATCCAAACTACGGCCAGCAAAGATGAGAGGATCCTTCGAGAGAGAAGAGAGAATAAAACATATTTTTTTGTAAATGTATTTTCCAGTGAGACTAACCTGATGGGTAATTGGTATTAAGCCGAATAAACGAGTAGCTTTCGTAGGGCCCCATTCACCGCTGGCACAATCGGGTAAAGGTACCATAACAGTTTGTAATTCTTCGCAGCATATCTTAAGGGAGTTCATAAAAAAAAAAAAAACAAAACACATGACTTTCAATAAACTTCCCCGACTTAAATCATTGCTTGCTTGATTTACCTTAAATTTGCAAACGGACTTAAATTTCATGGGTTCACCGGTTAAATATTCTTGGGGTGTGACGGCATTTGCAAATATATCCAATAGAAAGGCACCCGAACAAGGCGCGTGAACGCGGAAAGCTACTATATTACCAACGACTGATTGCATAACGAAACGTTTTAACGAGACACCGTCATACGAATCCTCATCGCTATCGTAGAATTTCAAATTGTAATGAAAGATTAAACAACTTTGCATATCCGTGGGCATCGTAATGCGTACGGTGGCAGCTCCTTTAATGAAGATCGCATAAATATTCACATTTGGCAAATAAATTTTCTTACACACATTTCTTACCTGTGTCGTCAGTGAATACCACGGCCCCGTAACCCTCATCGGCAAAATGCAAGCCATAACGAAAGAATAACGAACGCACAAAAGGTAAATTTTCAAATTCTCTTAACGTAATCGGTCTCTTCAAAAGTTGCCATTCCTCTTGCAAAGGGAAGAATTCGTATATAAATTCCCGGGGATCCGTTAGAAAATAATGATCATCATATTCGTACCTGGACGGATAAAAAGACAAAAAAAGAAAGAAGGAGAAGAGTATAAAGCTTCATTCTCTCTAGCTCTTCAAGTCTTTACCTTAGACTATCGTTTTTACCGCGTCCGGTTTTTGGCGCTTCTTTGGCATTCACCAAATGCCTCGCGCCCCAATTGCATTGTACAAAGCGCCAGGCTCCCGCCACATAAACAGCATTCCAAGAATTACGAAATCTCGAATCTTGAAATTTAACACCGGGTTGATAACCGGCGCTCTTCGAGTAACCTTTAATAACAACGCAATGTAAACCAGCGTAGCTACATAAACGTTTGAATAAGACGTGATAGCTTTCCGTGCCATATTTAATACCGCGCAATAGACCCATCGGTGTATCCCCACGCAAATCATCATCGAAATGCATTGCATTTAAATTTTTCACTGTAATCCAACGGAATATAGTTCGCGCTTTTTCTATATCAGTTGTGCAACGACCCACCAACTGACGTACTAGATCGGTAAAGGTTTTTTGATCTTCTTGAGCCACCTAGACAAAGATAGGATCGAGTAAACAAAATATGTTGTGAGCATAACTAAGTGATCATTATTTTCTAATTTTTCCATTAAACTTAGATTAGATTAGATTAGAAACAAAGTTTGTCCGCTCCACTTAATCCTATTTAAGGTTCAAGCCGAGGCTGCATTATCTTATTAATGATATTGTTTGCAAAAGATGGAATCGACTGCACTACTCTATTCTTAAGCAGCAGCATGACCATGAATGGAAAATTCTTGTCCATTTGTTTTGCTTCAATTAGAGTTTGTCCTGCGGTCAAAGGGCGACGCAGAGCTTTTTGTCTCTTTCTTTACCTATTTGGTTGTTACAGGGGTAGGGATAAAGGATACACTTGTCTACTTTCACTCAGGAATCTAATTGGCTTCTGATTAGCTCTTCCTAACAAAATCCTTTGTTTGCAACTAATTCCGCATTTCTCGCGATACATGAAAGGTAGAGATTGGCATGCGCTTCCAGTTTAATGTGGATTGATTGCCCAGTGCCCGATGATACAAAAGTTAATTAAGAGACATCAACTAGCTTTCTCCTGAGAGTAGGACCATCGCTACTATTCATTAGGCTCCAGCATTCCTGAAGCACAAGAATGAGGTGATAAGCCATTCTCTTCCTTCTGGTGAAGGCGTGATCAGGCTCGCGCTTCAAGTAAAATTATCACGAAAACGGCCAAAAGATATACTGGCAAGGCTTAGGAAACCAAAAGAATGAAAACAAAACTCAGTTGCAGTTACACATTTTTTGAACGCGCAGCGTGGATACTTTAAGCAAGAATTGTCTACTTCTTTAAGTAGTAGCTACATTTGTGTTCGATGCTTCCGAAATCCCGAATCACAAGTCGTAGTTCTACTTAAAGATTTTCAACGCCTGCAAGTACATATGGGCACAGCTGGCAACTATGCTGTTAGGTCAGTGATTTAATTCTTACCAAATTCTTCCAAAAAAAGTTCATAGCACAGAGTTCCACAGTAATGCAAGAAATTTTTTATCCTAGCTTCTCTAAGGGAAATTTCGCGTCACCAGATGGCAGGCATAGACAGTTCGGCAACCTAGAATTCGGGACGACGATTTTGGTACGAAACTTTCGCTGTATGTGAAAAAATGTTTCAAAAAAGTCCTAGTAAAAGATGTTTTTCGGGCGACTTCGTTGAATGAAAGCATAATAAGAACTTGTTTGGGATCGCATAGCAAAAGAACTGTATGAAGCTTTAACGAAGCACGGATCGTAAGGTCTTCTTTTTGAGAAGTTGCGCTTTTGTAATAAATGGTTTTTTGATTCTACATTTTTCTTAACTTTAACTGGATATTATTTGCGACTAAGCAACGTCCAAGCGCTAGTTAGGCAAACTGGATTCCGAATAATAGATTGAAAGCTTGACTTGATCTATTACCATTACTTTAAATACCCTCAAGTTCCATATCATTATATTATCATCGTGGACGTTTAAAAAAACGTGTTAAACTTACCGAAATTGCGATACGATCGACATCTTCAAACTCTATCGGATCGGTATATATTTGAAATTTGCTAACTGCTGGTGGTTGAGGGGCTGGCGCAACTAAAGGATATTCTAGAGGTATGGTTCCTTCGCTGAATTCATCATCGAGAAAGATACTTTCATTTTGCATATATTCGGAGCGGCGAGCACTGATCAATTCCAACATTTCACTAGATTGACGATCGACTAGAGCCGCTGTTTCGTAACGTTCATGTTCGAGCATTTTACGCGTTATGCTTTCTTTCTTTTTACTCCGCCTCAATGTCATATTCTTCTCTAAATCCTCTTTTTGTTGTTCATGTCGCAAGGTCAATAAACTATGTTCTTCACGGTTGCGTTTCGAGGTCGCTAACTCCTTTTCAAATTTATGCGTAAGACGTTGCAGTTCACGTTCCCATTCATTTTCAAATTCCGATTGAATTTTACGATCCTCCTCTTCGCGTTTACGAGCGAACCTTCGATAGAGGTCGTCTTCTTCTTTACGATGTTTCATTTCGAGGCGTGCTTGCTCTTCGCGAGCCTAGTAGAGCGAAACCAAAAAAAAAATAAAAGAGAAACTAATTAAAAATTGTCTGATATTCGCAAGCAAATCTAAAAAAAAAATATATATCTACGAATAATTATGTGTATGAAAAATGCATTCACAGAAAACACACACACACACACACACACACACACATTTTAGATATGCATGCTTTTTATGTATTTATTAATACCGATATACGTAAAGAAATGCAACGCTTGGTTGCATTTGTTAATTACTATGATAAGCGCGATTTTGGCCTTATTTGTAATTTGTATATATACATGTGTGTATGTGTGTGTGTGTTTTTTTTTAACAAACCATCTAAATTATATTTTGTTTCTTTTAATATTGTCAGCCTATTTTCTTTATGATGATTGATATTTATAGCGTGTTATCTTAACGGTTGTATTTGTTGTTCTTATTACGATTATATATTACGCCATTGGCACGATTATGCGCCATTGTCTTTTGTATCTTTGATGCAAAAATCTTGTTCAATTTTTGCAAATGATATTCCATGTTATTGAGTTCAGCGTAGATCACGCTATTTACGTTAGCATTAGCATGCAAAACAGAGTGAGTGGCAACAAGCGAAGTAGTTACAAAAATCAACACTTTCAGTATAATGCCTTTTGGGGATCGTGTCGATAAATTGTGAAGATTGATTTTAATGTTTACCATGTCTAAAAGATCTAAGATCTAAATGGAATTATTATAATTACAAGTTACGATGCCAGCGCTAACAATCATTGAGAATAAATAATGCATTATATGTTAATTATATAGTGCAACCAATTAGGCAGAAGAGAGAGAATGCTCTGAGATTTTTATTCGAGCATGAAATTTTGTTGTTAAGCAAATAAGAAACGGATATTTTATGTCCATCACCGTTATTCCCTAGAAGATTGAAAAAAAGGTGTAATACAAACTTGCATACTCCATAACACTGGGTGGGCGTGGCTGTTTTTTTCTACTCGTTTGTTTAGGCCATTTTCAAACTTTTTTTTGCAAGTTTGTAGCTGAACGGGAGAATATTTATCGCAGATGCAACAAAGCTGGGCAGACGGACAGAGGGTCAAGCAAACAGATGGATATGTATTCCGAAACTGTATGCCCACCATTGTTATCCTATAAAATATTGAAACAGAGCTATAATACAAACTTGCATACTCCATAACACTGGGTGGGCGTGGCTGTGTTTTTTTCTACTTTGCACGTGCTCTCTCATCTGTTTAGGTCATTTTCAAACTCTCTTTGCAAATTTGTAGCCGAACCCGAGAATATTTATCGCAGATGCAACAAAGTTTGGCGGACGGAGAGAGGGTCAGACAGACAGATGGATATGTATTCCGAAACTGTATGCCCACCACTGTTATCCTATAAAAGATTGAAAAAAAGTTATAATATAAAATTGCATACTCCATAACACTGGGTGGGTGTGGCTGTTTTTTTCCACTCGTCTGTTTAGGCCATTTGCAAACTTTTTTTTGCAAATTTGTAGCCGAACGGGAGAATATTGCTTTAAGTTTAACTTGAGACATCAATGTAGGGTGTACTAAAATTTACGGAAGATTGAATTTGTCCCTACTTGCGTGATAAAGTGCTGGTAACCCCTTGCCTTGGTTGGTGAAATAATTGAACTCAATCGAGTCGAATTTAACCGAAGCGAATTACTTATTCAGTTAAACCGAATTAACTCGAATTGAACCGAATTGAACTGAACGCAATGGATCCGAATGAATTTAAGCTTCTTATTGCGTTGTTGATTCCATTACATTCTGAATTTTTTAGGTCTGCGAATATATAGAAAGAAGATAGGACCAATCCAATTTCTTTCCAGACATTAAGGACATTTTGCTTTAGACTACCGCGAGAAGTGCTTATGCTTTTCGTAAGATTGGACGGAATTGCTTATAGAGTCAAGTAACAAGTTGTACCTCAATGCTAAAGAACAAATTGTTATTAATAGTCATGACAACTGACTGTCGGTATTTAAGCATAAGCTACTAATAGACTATCGGTCGGTTAATTGTTAACGCAACGGATAACATGCAGCGTATATGTCGAAGCCAGGAGAAACTGCTTAGCCACGAGCAAAGTGTAGAATGATGCTTAGCCGGTTAACTTGGTCAACCTTTTTGGAAAAAAATTAAACAGATGACGAGTGTGTGCCCGTCATATCCAGAGTATGTGTTTATATGAAATTGGGTTATTGGGTTGAGTTGAAATTACTTGACAAAATGACATACACACACATTCTAAAATACATTATTATGGCAAATACACAGCCATAATAATAAAATTTTGTGAGCAAATGCGATAAGGACGAATAGACGGATCATGACGTATATACTCGTCACACATAATTATCGACTTAAGATCATATAGTCGAGCGTTTGATAGTCTACTTTTTGAGTTTGCAATCAGGTTATCGATCAGTAGGATACGTGCGAACGTGCGGGATTGTAGAGCTATTTGTAATTAGAAAAATTGAAAGCAATTGAAAGCGTCTCCTCTTAGAGATCATCCATTAATGATCCGTCAGAGGTTAAGCGAATTTGCTAAGTGATTTTCAAACAATCCACCACCAAAAGGCATCAGCTTAAGCACCAAGGTTACTATATATGTTTCTCTTTCTACAGAACTTGGGTGGTCAGAAGCTTGCAAAATCTATGGCCCAGCGCAGAGTCAAACAATTAAGAAGCGTGACAATCAAGTTGTCATACCCGGATTCAATTCCCATTTTTTACGGTGATTGGTTTGCGGTTGCAGCTATGTAGCGGGTGCTAAGTCAGTAAAGGCATTATCGGTTGGAGATGTATCTTCCAGACTGAGTTATACCTCTCTCTCTCTCTTTCTCTCCCTCTCTTTTCCCATCTCCTTCTTACACGAATAAGGCACATCAACTCAGTGATCGTTCTTGTTCAAAAAAAAAAAAAAAAAACAAAGAAAAGGTGTTTAAGACAGAAGCTTCAAGTCGTCCTGATAAAATAAACATGATTTTCAGATCTTAGATTAATATGTGAACTAAAATGTAGATTAAAATATTTTCTCTATAGTGGAAGCGACTTCCACTTTCAATCTTGATCGGCAAGTCATCAAGTTTTGCGGCTATGAGGCTTCCAAAAGCAATCGAAAGGACGGACTGCCAGTCTGACAACAGTCAACATATTACACGAGTATGGGATATCCCCTGAGTAATTAGTCATATTTTTGGTATTTAATGTCAACGTGGCCCACGATATTTTGACCCTTTCACACACAATCACAGTTTTTCCAGAAAAAAATGTAAGAAAATTGCGCATGTGTGGTGGTCTCTGATGCCTTAGTTCAGGCCTTGATTTATTTTTCCCATTTAGAGATGTAAATGTAAGGAACTTGATGAATTTCATTTTTGAATAAATTAATATGACTTTTTTGTACCTCTTTTTTTTAGGAAAATGTTTTAGTAGTTAACTCATATTTAAAAAGAAAAAAAAAGGTTTTTCGAAAATATTTCTTCAAATTATATCAACTTTTCAAAAAAGAAAAAAATAATTTCGCAATAACGTTCAGTTTAAATGCTATTATTAAGCGACAATTTGTGATGTTTTAAACACAGGCTTTGCACAGACAACCACAGCAACAACAATAGCTATAACAACACCATATGTATTATGAGCTTAGTGCATGCGGCTACTATAG